>CAUYSK010080323.1:0-30745 GCA_963575035.1 Avahi laniger | reverse complement strand
GTATCCATACAAAGGAAAAATTTTGTAAAATTCTGTAATGAATATTTTGTAAAAAAAAAAAAAAAAAAGGTACATTTAGCTACAATTTCCCATTTTCCCTATATACGGCGAATTTTGGGACACCCTACAGTCAAAAGGTGGAGGGGAAAACAAACTGTCCATCAACAGATGAATGGATAAACAAATTGTGGTATATCCAAACAGTAGAATACTACATAGCAGTAATAAGGAGTAAACCATTCATACATGCAATAGCATAAACAAATATGCTGAGTGAAAGAAATCAGGCACAAAAGAATACATACTTATCCTATATTTATAAAACTGTAGAAACCACAAACTAACCTTTGGTGACATAAAGCAGATTAGTGTTTGCTTGGTTGGAGGCTGAGAGGTGTGAGGAGGTGCAGGAAAGAGGGATTACAAAGAAGCACAAGGAAACTTTTTGAGATGATACATATGTTGAATTTTCTATTTGTAGTGATGATTTCACTGGTGTATACATGTGTCAAACTTATAAAATATATTAAATATGTGTATATCATATGGAAATTATATTTCAATAAAGCTATAAAAAACTAAATCAGTTATATTTTAAAGAGATCAAAATTTTTTTAAAAACATCTTTTATATTTATTCATATTTCTACATTTCCATCACTCTTGATTACTCTATTTCTACCTAAATTTCTACATGGTATCATTTTTCTTCTTCTTAAACATTTTCTTTAATGTTTCTTCTAGTGGAGATGGGATGACAATGAATTAATTCTTTTAGCTTTAATTGGTCCAAAAAGGCCTTATATTGTTTTCATTTCAAAAAAAAATTTTAAGCCAGGTGCAGTGGTGCACACTTGTAGTGCCAGCTACTCACAAGACTGAGGCAGGAGGATCACTTGAGCTTAGAAAAAAAAAATTTGCTGGGTATTAAATTCTAGGTTGACAGGTTTTCTGTTGGTACTTTAAAGATGACACTCTATTTTCTTCCAAACTTAATAGTTTTTCACAAGAAGTCTGTTGCCAATCCTATGTTCTTCCATATGTAACCTATATTTCCCCCCTGTGGCTGCTTTTAAGATTTTCGTTTATCACTGGTTTTATTGCATCACATTTGGTTCCAATATATCTTGGTACAGTTCTCTTCATGTTTCTTTTGCTTTGGGTTCATTAAGCTTCTTGGATCTGTGAGTTTATCATTTTCATTTGGACGGGTTTTTGTCATTAATTTGTTCAAAAAAAATGTCTCCTCCTTTTATGACTCCTATTACATTGCCTGAAAATGTTCCACTGGTCTTTGTATTTTTTTGTTTGTTTTCCTCCCCTTTGTGCTTCCTTTTGGATAGTTTTTATAACCATGTCTTCAAGTTTACTTTTCTTCTGCGGTGTCTAATCTGTGGTTAATCTTACTCACTGTATTTTTATTTTCAGATATCAAATTTTTCATCTCTAAAAGTTCCATTTGGGTGGTTTTTTATATCTTCCAATTTTCTCTTTATCATAGTCATGTTTTTCTCCATCTTCTTGAACATACAGAGCATATTCATAATAGCTGTTTTAACATTCTTGTCTGCTAATCCCATTATCTCTGCCATGTCTGGTCTATTTCCATTAATTTATTTTTCACCTAGAATAGATCATATTTTCCTGCTTCTTTGCAAGGATGGCAGAATTATGGCCTCCTAGAAGACTCTATGTTCTAACCCAGGGGGCTGTGAATATATTACCTTACATAGAAAAAGATAATTTGCAGATGTAATTAAGTTTACTATTCGTATGATCTTAAAACAGGGAGATTATACTGAATTATCTGGGTGGGCCCAATGTAATCACAAGTCCTTAAAAGCAGAGGAGGAAGAGGAAGTTGGGGAAATTTGAAGTGTTATTTGATGCACCATTGCTGGTTTGAAGATGGAGGAGGGATCATGAGAGAAAGACATGGACAGCCTCAAGGGGCTGAGGGCAGCCCCAAGTTGATAGCCAACAAGCAAATGGAGACCTCAGTCCTACAACCACAGGAAGTGAGATTGAGCTTGGAAGATGATCCCAAGATGCAGATGAGAATGCAGAAAACTGGCACCATGATTTCAGCCTTGTGAGACCATAGCAGAGCCCTGCAAAGCTTTGCCATGTGCAGGCTTCTATCCACAGAAACTGTAGGATAATAAATGAGTGCTGCTTGAAGCCATTAAGTTTGTAGTAACTTATTGTGGCAGCAATAGAATACGAATACATCTGGAAATTTTGGGTCAGGTGCCAGACATTGTAAATTATACCTTGTTGAGTGTTGGATATTTATGTATTCATAGAAATATTCTTAAGTCTTATTCTGGGACATAAGTAAGTTACTTGGCAATAGTCGGATCTTTTCAAGGCTTTTTATCTTTTCTGGGGTGGCCCAGAGCACCCTTTACTCTTGGGCTAATTTAGCCCCATTACTAAGGTGACATCCGTCAGGAAACTGTGGCTGATGTCATCTATGTCATAAGGTTTTCCACTCTGGCTGGTGTGAATAATTCCCAGCTCTGTCTGGGCTCTGGAAATTGTTCAACCTATTGCTTTCCAGTGGTTCTTTTCCTGGTCTTAGGTGCTTTTCTTTCACACATACTCAGATCAGTTCTTTAACCACAGACCTACGAGGACCCCTTTGCAGTACTCTGGAGCTGTTTCTTTCTTTCTTTGCAGCTCTTACCTGTCCAGTACTCTGCCCATAAATTCCAGCCACCTTGGTCTCTCTGAACCTCAATCTGTTTCCTCAACTCAGAGCATCATGTTAATGAAATTGTAGGGCTCACTTTTGTTTCCTTTCTCTGAAAGATCACATTTCTGCCCTGCCTGTTGCTCAATGTCTGAAAACCATATCCTGTATTTTGTCCAGATTTCTGTGTGTTTAAGATGGGAGAGTAAATCCAGTTCCTAGTGCTCCCTTATGGCTGGAAGCAGAAGTCTCTGGGGAGCATTTTAAATATTGAAGCTGGGTGTGGTGGCTCACACCTGTAATCCCAGCTACTCAGGAGGCTGAGGTGGGAGGATCATGCAAGCCTGGGAATTCCAGGCTGCAGTGAGCTATGATGGCACCACTGCACTCTAGCTGGGGCAGCAGAGTGAGACCCTGTCTCTAAATAAATAAATAAATGTTGAATCATGGGTCCTATGTCAGGATGTTCTGGGGGCAGGCCTGGACATTGGGTATTCGAAAAGCTCTCTTAATGATTCTAACATGCAGTCAGCGTTGAGAACCATTGACCTGGATGATCTATAAAAACATTCATAGAAAGAACCTACCATTTGCTGACCGCTAGGCATGTGCCAGGCGTTCTGCTGGGTATTTTACTTACCTCGTTGAATCCTCACGACAACCCTGTGAAGTGGGTATGACAGGGAGGCTGAGGCTCAGGGAAGTTAGCCACCTGCCCCAAGTCACATCACCAGTAAGTGGGAGACCTGGGAAGTAAAACTGTTACTGAAAGTTCCGTACTTGTTCCCAAGGCCGAATCAGGAAGAACAAAGAACAAGTGGTTTGAGGAAAAGGAAAGAGAAGTTTATTAATTTGGCAGTAAATGAGGAGAGCAGTAGACTAGTGCCTCGAAAGACTGCCGCACCGCCTTTAAGCAGAACTACAGGGCTTTTGAAAGGGGTGTTTTCAGAGGTTGGGCTCAGGTCTATGTGACCAGTGTCACATGTTGTGGCTTTGGGCTATTGTTGTTTAACTGTAGTTGGTGGTTTGGGTCCACAATTTTATCTCCAGTGAAGATGATCTCATGACCTCCAGACAAGTCTGTTGAGCCAACTCCTATGGTTTAAAAGATACTAGAAAATAAAGAACAAGAAACATTTTTCTGCCTTTTTGATTACTGGCCTCAGGCAGGAATGCAGGTTTTAATTCCCAAAAAGGATGGGGGGTTTTAAAGAGACAGCTCATAATACATTTTGCCCTTTTTCAGACCTTTACTTCTGTTACAAAGCCAGCTGCCTGACTCCAGTGATTGTGTTAACAGAAAAAAGCCCAAATTCTGTAAAATAATTTAAAGAGACTTATTCTGAGCCAATGTGTGTGTCCATGGCTTGGGGAGCCATGCCCAAGAAGTCTTGAGCAAGTGGTCCTGCTGTGGTGGGTTACAGTTTGTTTGTATGCATTTTAGGAAGACAGAAATTGCAGGTAAAATCATAAATCAGTACATGGAAGGTGTACATTGGTTTGGCCCAAAAAGGCAAAACATTGTACAAGGGGTAGGGTGAGGGAGGTGGTACAGGTTATAGGTTGGTTCAAAGATACTTTGATTTGTAATTGGTTAGAGAAATAAAGCCTAGACAAGGCTTGGACTGTTTTAAGTTGAGGTTGTCTGTTAATCTGAGACAAGCCACAGTGTACTGATCAAATGCTCTGTTAAGCAAACTGATAGCCTGCAGATAATTTAACCTGTGTTGTGCCTGGCTTTAGGCCCTGTTAATAATTTAGTATCTTATTGTCTGAAGCATGTCCAACCTCCCTTCCCTTCATGGCCAGGAACTCAGTTTTAAGGTTTTCCTGGGGTCCCCTTGGCCACAAGGGGGGCCATTCAGTAGGTGGGGGCTTAGGATTTAGTTAGTTCACAGCTCTTCCCACCCCACAGCTCCGCCATGTCTTTCTGACCCTGAAAATCAACCTGGGCTGCTGGGTTCTGTGGAGGATGGACAGACCCCTGGCCTGACTGCCTGGGACAGGGGCTGGGCCCTCCTCCTGACTTCCCAATGGCTCCACTGAAGGGCTTTGGGCTGAAAAGGCCCTTGTCACCTGCCCCTCAGCTCAGAGCCCTCCTGACCTTTCAACTCCCATCTCTGCACCTGCTTGAAGCTGCTGAGAAAAGCAGGCTGGCCTCACTCCCTAAAGACAGGGAGTTGCTCCATGGCTCAGGAGGTGGCGCAGCTGGAGCTATTTGGGGTAGACCAGCAAGGGGGATGGTTTCCCTGGGTCCTCCACTCCCTCACACTTTGGGGCAGGGGGACTGGCTGTGACAGGAGAAAGGGATGGTCTCAGAGGCCATCACAGAGCTGGCAGGATCCTTGAAGAGTCTGTCTAATGCTTTCACCATGCAGATGGGGGAATCACGTCCAGAGAGGACAAGGGACTATCCCAAGGTCATTCAGAGACCTAGGGGCAGGGAGAGGGGTAGACAGCCCAGTTCCCTAGCCACCTGCCCACTCCTCCTAGGACACAGACTGCTAAGGGACTCCCGCTGCTTCTAGCACCCCTGCCAGTGAAAGCTCCGCCAGGAGGTGTTAAGTGACCTGTCCAGGGTCCCTGAGCGTTCTGCAATAGGGGCTACTACTCCAGGGGCGTGGAAGGGCTGCTCCAACCCGGCTCAACCTCTCTTTCAGGGATCTTGATTGAGGCATGTGGTTCCCTTGGAAACAGAGCTGCTTGTCTCCTGGGGTCAGCAGTACTTAATCTGTGGTTACTGCAATTTTGATGCTGGTGGGGGAAGGGACCCCAACTCTCCTCCACATTCCTGCACCACCCCCTATACCTGCTGCTTCGTGAAAGCACAAAGATTTCCCCTCCTCACGCTCACACTCAGCTTCCCCATGTGTGTGCACAGGCGCCAGGCACACACACTTCACATACTTTCTCCCAGGCACAGAGAGCTTTTAATGACTCTGTTTTCTAACCCCCAACTGAAAAGGAACAATCATGTCCTTGCCAATTACCCTCCCTTTGTGCCCTGAGGTTTCCCAAGAACCAGAATTGAAACACCCTTTTCTTTCAAATGCTATCTCCATGGCATTACAATCGATTGGGAGTGGGATGGGGGACACAGGCCAGATAATTCATTTTTCTTGCCCCTCCACCTCCTAAGAGACTTAAATGGCTGCAAGGAAAGGGTGTGTTGCAGCATTACTTTGGGCACAATGGTGACTTAAATAATCTGCATTATAATTCGTCAGCATACACACCCGGCTCCTGGCCACCAAACCCTTTGAGGGCCTGCTTCCTGTCTGATTTCCCGCTGTGGCTCCCCTGCACCCTGGGGCCCAATGGCTTTGTGCTGAATAAAGATAACCTGGACTTCAGGAAGGCAGAGTCGAACACTTTCAGAGCAAAGTCAGATCTGCTGTGATTCTCGCCCGTGAATAGAGCTGGTGTCAAGGAAGAAGAGGAGAGGCTTCTAACATGTCAACTAAGGTTTCCAAGGCCCCAGGCAGGGGATGGCAGGAGAGACACAGCCAATACCAGAAGGCAAAAAGGCTGAAACAGACCTGTAGTTTGTAGGTCTGTGCCCTAATAAGGCTAAATAGGTTCGGGGATGGGGGAACTCCACCAAAACAGTAAAAAAACAAAGACAACCGAGGGACTTTTAACCACATTCAGAGTCTGGAGTCACTGGAAGGTTTTGGTCGTGCAGAGGACAGAGGAAGCAGGACTCTCGAGCAGAAACCTGCCCTGGGGCTCTTGGCGAACACCCGAATGGTGGGATGACCAGAGACGAGGCAGCGACTTTTAATTATGAAAAAATAGAAGCACCTGATTAAAAAAACACAATATACAAAGACATTTTTAAAATATCAAGATTTCTCTCCCCCTCCCCAAACCCCATTCCTACTCTTTAGAGGTATTCGTCATTTCTATGTTTCCAAATATTTTTACGAACCCACAGCGTATACGCGCGCGCACACACACACACACACACACACACACACACACACGAACGGCCATACTGCCAGACTGTTCTTCACCTGTTTTTTCACTTAATGTGTCAGATCTCTTTTCATATCAAGATAGTTTTATTTCATTCTTTCTAGTTCATTGTATAGGTATACGTTGGTGTGGCCAGCCACCTGACAAATCTTTGTTTTTAATCTTGCAATGAATATCCTAGTACATATATTTATGTGATCAGATATTTGAAGAGTATATGCATTTAAATTTTTGATATTAAAACTCAACAATTTTCACTTTAACAACCATATATGCAAGTGCCAGTTTCTCCATATCTTCACTAGCATTAGGTTTTATCACATTTTAATTTTTGTTAATCTGATGGTACAGATTTGTTTTTCATTAATCATGAGAAATTGAGCATATTTTCATGTTTATTGGCATTTTGTATGTCTTGTTTCTCTAAGCTGCCTATTCATATACAACCCAAGAAAAATGGGTATAGGATATCTTTCTTATTGATTTTTAAGATCTGTTTGTATAACAGAAAAATTAATCTCTTGTCATATTTGCAGCAAACATTTTTGTAATTACCTTTTATTTTGGAGAGGTATTTTTTCATAGATATGTTTAAAATCGTTTATGTAACCAAACAATGATTTATTTTCTTTATGTTTGTCAGACAGCTAGCTGCTTTAAACGAGTTTGCCTTTTTGGTAGGAATAAGTTATCTTTGACACTTCTGGAAGAACTAGCAGATATATTTGCAGAACCTGAAACAGCAATCCTTGAAAAAAGCATGGAAAACAAGAAGGGCAGAAGGAGGTCAACAAATGGCCCAGTTTTCCAAAGAGGAGATAGATTTTAGAGATGTCAGGCTAATTAATTTTTTGCTAGTTGCAAGTATAATTGTGGAACTGATCACCAGGCCAGCTGTTTGAGAACAATGATCAAAGGGCACGTGGGCACCAAGGATAAGTCATGCCAACACACTCAGTCCCCATTTTTGCTAAGGTCACTGGACACATAAGTCAGAAGATTGTTGTAGACAATCCGGTTTCAGCAGGGCGTTTGATGAAGTCTCTCAAGACTTTCCTGTGGACAAGGATGTCAGCCAGATCTGTAGCTGGTTGAACAACGAGATCCAAAGAGACCTAATTAATGAATCAATATCCAATTGAAGAGCTCTCTAGAGACTACGGGGCTCCCCGTGAACTCGACCAGGTCTTGTGGAATGTTTTCATCAGTGGCTTGGATGAAGGCACAGAAGGCCACTTATCAAACTTACAGAGGACCAGGCTGGGAGGGAAAGCGACTACAGTGGCAAGCTGGAATCAAGATGCAAAACAAATATCGACAGCTTGACACAGGGTTAAGAAGGGTAAATGTAAAATCCTGCAGTTTTCTGGGGAAAAGCATGTGAATACATAGAGCTTGAGAGAGAGGAGTTAAAAATGGTAATTTATGTGGAAAAAGACTTGCAAGTTCAAGATGGGCCTGGTTGCCAAAGTCAAGTCCTGTGTCCCCAGAGGAACTGGTTCTGCTCGGCCCTGTCCTGCCTTCACCATGAAGAACAGTTCCAAAAGCATAATGTCCACCTGGAGAAGACCCCAGGGGACGTGATACCGACACTAGCCATGGCAGGGCTGGCCTGAGAACAGAGATCAGATAGGGGCCTTCTGGCTCCAGCTGGCTGGCTGAGATCCAGCTGACAGAATTACATGAACACTGAGGCTCATAGAAAGTCATTTTCTTAGCAGTGGCTGCCTAGGAGTCAGGATGTCACACTCAGGCTGGGAGCTGCCTTCTGGCCCAGGTGCAAGGCTGGAGCAGATCACCCTGCTATCGATTTGGATTCCAGGACTCTGAGATTCATGTTCAAAGTTGCCTAGATCTCCCAAGGTCTGCAGGAAGAACAGGTGCATGCTCAGATGAGCCCACAGATGGCTCCTGCCCCGCTGGCCTCCTGCTGCCTGCAGGGTGGGCGTCTGCCAGCCATGCTCCTCTCTGGGCTGGACTTGGACACATAGAGTCTCTCGAGGTCAGCAACTATAATTGCCTTCATGTTACGGTTTGTGAAGTGGAGGCCCAGGGTGGGGTATAGGGGGACGGTGACAAACCCAAGGTCACATAGCAAGTGGGAGACAACAGTTCTGACTCCCAGCACAGAGCCACCTCTCCCCACCTCAGGCGGGGCTGGCCCCCAGGGGTAGGGCGGCATGGGAGGAAGACCTGGTGCCACCAGACTCCCTCCCAGCCCCTGAGTGGTGAGAAGCATGAGGGCTTTGCCAAGCTCTGGAGATTTGGAAGCCACCCCCACCCAAGCACCAGGGACAGATGAAGGCCCTCCCCTCCAGGAGGCTCTGTTATCCCCCTCAGTCTCCATCAGGCCCCAAGCCCCCTGAATGTACAAATGCAGCTTTAAGTCAAGCCCCCGCTCCCTCGGTCAGCTCACTGCCCTCCAAGTCCCTCCTGTGTAGAAATCCTGCCCCCCCCACACCATCTGGCCCCTTTGTGCTTCTCAGACACATTCTTCCCTCCTCACCCCCAGTCTTGGGAGTCCCAAAGACATTTCGGGGCCTGGTACTGGCCTGGTCGCAGGGAAGTTCCCGGTACCCATCGTCTGAGCTCCATGGGGGAGCAGGGCCCAGAACCTCCCCCAACAGAACATGGATGGGGGGCCCTTGGGGGTGCTGGCAGGGGGAGGCAGCTGATTCCTGAAGGAAATTGACCTTAAGTCCCTTCTGACACCCCTTTCTGTGGCAGGAGGGGGTGACATCACATGATACCCCCAGGGTGCTCTGCAACCTTCCAGAATTAGCTTGTCACAAGGGCCACCACACTTGTCCACGCCAGCCCCAGGCCCCAGCACACTGCGCCCTGTCCTCCCTGCCAGACTTAGGCATGCGTTTGAGGGCGTGGTCAGCAGGGAAGGCTCGGTTTGCCCGGCCAGCTCCTGGCCCTGCACTTAACGGGCTCAACACACACCCTCCAGCCACTTCCTGCCACACGGTCACTTCCCGCCACACGCCCAGCAGCCTGGAGTGTCCTTTAAGCCCAGGGCCAGCCCAGCTGCCTCACCTTCCCCCACCACTTCCACCCTCAGGGCACCTGCTTCCGGCTGCCTTCCCTCCCTCCATCCTCCCTCTCTGCCCGCTTCCAGGCTCCCCTCCTCCGGCTCTTCAGAACCTCAGTTTTCCCCAGCTCCTTCCATGTCCAGCATCTAATGTCCTGGCGCTTTATAAACTTCTGTGATTCCAAAATCCAAACAACAAACGGTTCACATGTATTAAGTGCCTATGACTCGCCAGGCTCTGAGTGCCACAGGCAGCATCTCATTTGTGCCTCCGGAAACCCTCAGCGGTGGTAATGTCAGCAGCTCTATTTTACCCAATAGGGAAACCGAGGCAGCACTGAGAGCTTATGTAACTTGCCCGAGATGAGCGGAGCTGGCCCTAGAGAGCCGGGACTGAAGCCAGGTGGCAGCAGGGCTCAGAGACCACACCCGGCACTGCCACATCCCAGCTCAGGACTCGGGACGCGTGAGTCCCAAGCTCTGGGCCTCGACCCTGTTTGTGCTAGTCAGGATTCCAGGCCTGGAAGATCAAAGGAAACTCTTCTCTCTGGCAGCGCCAAGGCTCAGGGGGTGATGACTCCCCCACTGTCAGCCAGGGGAGCCTCCAAGGGACCCCCTTCCCTAAAGCCACAGTATTGCCCACCCCAGTTTGTTCCAAAGGACAGGATAATAAGAGATGGTCATCCAATCTAATAGGAAGGATTCAGCCTAGAAGAAAAGATTTGTTAAAAAAAAAAATTTAAATAAATTAGAATTATCCCCTTTCCTGAGCCCCACCAAGGAGGTGGTCCCCACCTCAGTCCAGCTGCGCAGAGCCAGCCACATTTCATGCTTTTACCTGCTGCTTCTGGTGTTTCCTTTTACCTTCCCAGATGACATGCTTTTGCTGCTATCTCTTCACTCACTGATTTTAGCCATTTTCTATTGACCAGGGCTGAAAATTTCCGATAGGATCTGTACAAGTGCCCTTGGAGCGGAAAGGGAGGGAAGAATGTCTTCCAGGATGAGAGGAACAGGGGATGGCCCTTCTGCATGGGGGGCAGGGGACAGCCGGAGTTTCTGGCCCCACACTCCAAGCCCAAGGTGCCCTGTGGTTCCAGGACTTAATGAGACAAGTCTCTCTTCTCTGAGCACGGAGAGCAGGCCCTGTCATCCCCACCCACGGGCCGTTCCACCTAGAGGCCCCTCTCTGCTTCTTTTTCCCATGTCCATGTCCTACTTACTTATTGCTCAAGCCCCAGCTCAGTGTTGCCTCCTCCAGGCAGCCTTCCCAGCTTGGTTGCCCTGTCCTTCCCTTCAGTTTCTGAAGGTTGGGCCATAGAGCAGTGCATCTTATACTCCTCGGTTCTCTGCCAACTCAGGGCTGCATATCTGGCCTCTCAGGTCAGACACCAGGGCCCTAGAACACAAAAGCCTGTCTGACATCCCACGGCACCCCTGGTCCTAAGTCAGCCCCCGGCACTGGGGGCTCTGCTAACTACCATTGTTTCTACCGGAGGACCAACAGCAGGGAGGGGACAAAACCAACTGGGCCCCACCTGAGGCCACAGCCCTGCTGCTGAGGCTCTGAGCAGAATCAAACATTCAGACAGCGCTTTGCAGGTAACAGAGCATTTATAACCACGCTGCGCATCGTGCACTGTTACCACTGCAACTCTAAGGATGACAATGAGGCTCAGAAAGGCTTTCCAGAAGTCTCACAGCTACAGGGGGCAGAATTGGCCTAGAACACCAAGTTTGCCAATTCTTTCCTCTGTCCCTGCGCCCCACCCAGCCCCAGCCCTGCATGTAGGAGTGTTGGGCAGAGGCTGCTCAGGGCAGCTGCCGAATGAAACAGAGGACAAGGTCTCCTGTCCTCCAAACCAACGGGAGACAAGCTGCTCCCCTCTCACTTGGAGCTCTGTCACGGCCCCCTGCATGGTCACATAGCTTTCGACACCACGTCCTTGTCCCCGAGATCCAGGCCAGCCCAGCTCACCTGTAGGAATCACCCTTGGAAGTGAAGTACCCACCTCTCAGGGACACACCTGTAGATATCAAGTCAGTCTGTCAGACACAGAAGGGATTTCGCAGATGGGAAAACTGAGGCCAGAGTGGGGCAGCAGCTTGCTCAAGGCCAAACTGGCGACTGGCGGCAGAGTTAGAAGCATTTGGGCTCCTGACTCCCCACTGTGGGGTCGTTGCCACACTGCAGACCTGAGGCATGGTGTGAGAGAGGGAAGTCGGTCATGTACGAGTTAAGGAGACAGTATGAGAGCGTGCTCCTTGGGTGATATGAGGTGTGGGGACATAACCGAGGGTGTGTGTCACCACATCTGTCTGTGGGTGTTCTTCATATCAGAATGTATGAATGTCTACAGGTTTACTACTGTCTTGACAAAAATAAATTACAAAGTAACATATGATCTTGGATTTATATATATATATATGTATATACACACATATATATGCATGTAAATATTGTCTTAGCTCAGTTTCCTGTAATAAAATACCAGACTGGGTGGTTTAAGCAATAGAAACTTATTTTCTCACAGTTCTGGGGGCTGGGAAGTCCAAGATCAAGGTGTCGGCAAGTGCGGTTTCTGGTGAGGGCTCCGGTCCTGTCTTGTCAACAGCCGCCTTCTCACTGTGTCCTCACGTGGCTTTTCCTCAGTGTGCACATGAGAGCGCGCTCTCTGGTGTCTCTTCTTACAAGGAACTAACACGATCAGATCAGAGCCCCATCTTTATGATCTCATCCAACCTTAATTTCTTCCTTTGAGGCCCTGTCCCCAAATGCAGCCACACTGGGGGTTAGGGCTTCCGCATACGGATTTGGGGGGAGCGTATTCACTCTATAACAAACATACAGTGTGTGTGTGAGAGACAGAGAATGTATTTAAGTGTGAACTTGGTATTTTATCAACTGCTCCCTTTATCGATAGATGGTGACACATGTTACAAAATGTATTTGCAAACTTTCAAGAAAAAACAAACCAGACACAGAGCAGCAGGAGGGGAGAGAGGGACCACGACACTTTAACAGCCCCACCTCCCGGTCTCAGCAGCCTTCCTGTCTCCAGGCTCCCGGCCACCACAGTCACAGACACCTGTGTGAGGAGTGACACGCCAGCCACACATCCGATGCTTCCAAGTAGCCATCGGGCACTGGACACACCAAACGTCTGGTGGCCTGAGATGCCCCATCTCCCACATCGGGGGTACAGCCACCCTTAACCTGCCAAGGATCAGGGCAGGGGCTCCATTCTGGTCCTGAGGGCAGCAGGTCGGGAAGGGTTTTTCTCACACACCACACACCCACCCTCCCTCCGGTCGTCTGGTGGAGGAAGTCTCTGGCCAGCCTATTGCCCTCCCCGGCCCCTGTTCCCACCCGGGTCCAGCGGAGCAAGGGCGTTCAGTGCTGTCGCGTGGCCGGCAGACATTTAGAGCAGGCACACGCAGAGACGTGAAGGGAAATCAATGTCCGTTTATCCAAGACTCGGACTTTCCATCTCTTAGAGGTGAGCAATCCACAACCACGACATCCCCTTGTATGGAACAGGAATTGGAGGCCCAGAGAGGGAAAATTCATGCCCTGTGTCAGAGCCTGACGGTCCCCAACCCCAGCCTTCCACACTGCGGGACCTGCTCTCCACTGCTCGGCCACGAGCCGCCTCCGGGATCTGGGGAGGGTGATTGCCACCACCGCCCCCTCCCCCACCGCCGGTGGCTCCAAATGAGCCTGGCAGCTGGAGGCCCAGGGAGCAGCCGAATCCATCACCAGGGTCAAAGACGGGGCCTGGGGTATGTGTTAAAACAAGAAAACCAATCAGAGCTGAAAATGAAAAGCAGCGGAGGTGTGAAGCAGGCAAGGAGACTGCCAGACGGGCACTGGGTGCTGGCGGCCGTGTGGCTGCTGCCGCACACCTGTGAGTCAGTGCGGGCTCGCCACAGTACTGCTCCGGGAAGCAGATGCCCGGGGATCCACCGGCCCCCTTCTCTCTGCACAAAGAGCAGGGCCTTGCCCAGGGCTGAACTGACAGGACGTGTGCATCGGTCTGTCAACCCTCAAGCACCTGTCAAAGTCCGCACCCACAGATGTTCTCTGTGGTGACACCCCAGGACAGGCCAATGCTCACTCAGCAGGAGTGGTCAGGGTGCTCAGAGGACAGGGCCTGGGTGGCCTCTGGGTTCCAGGTTCCAAAGCCCCTTCCCTGCCAAAGAAGGGGGAGGGGGCTGTAGGGAGCACCAGGTCCAGGGGACGGGGCCTAATGCCAGCCATTTCACCGAATCCTTGTCACACCTGTGAGAGATGCTATTTCTGTGCCCATGGACTGAGACCCTGGGTGCTATGGCGACTTGCCCAAGGTCACACAGCTATGTGAGGGCAGGGCAGCGAGTGGAAAGCCAGGAATAGTTTCTTCCTGCCAAGGTAGCCAGTCTCACAAAGGCCACGACGGTGGTCCAGGTCTTCCCAAGGGGTCCGAGGCACTCCGCACTCAGCCCTGGGGCAGGCCCAGTCATGGCGTCCACTCGACAAATAAGCCCAGAGCTCGGATGTGTGCTGGGCACACGGTCGTCAGTGAAACCAATAACGCTCCCAGAGTTCACCGTTCCAGAGAGTACAGAGTCCTTGTCCCGAGCTGTCCCCTCGTTACCAGTCACCCACCGTGGGACCCCGCATAAGAAACAAAGTCAGAGAAGCCCAGATTGTCAGCGCCGGGAGCTGGGCGCCCAGCAGAGGTGCCTGCTCCGGGGCTGCCCCAGTGCCAACTCCCATTTGACGGAATGGGAAGACAGAGCCCGCTGTCACAACAAAGGACACGCGGCCAAGCCAAGGACAGCCTCCTGAGGCCTCCTGGCACCCCTTCCAGCACAGTCACGCTCTCAGAATTGATTACATGGCTGAGGGATTATGCCAGCAGGTGGGGCGACCAGGAAACAGCCCACAGGAAATAGAGCGAAGGTGGGGGCAGGGGTGGGGAGCGCGGGAGGCCTGGTGCCCAGGGGGCAGGCAGGAGCGTGGTGGCACGTGGGCCAAGGGGACTGAAGGGGGCGGGCAGAGCCAGGCAGGAAGAATACGTACTCTGCTAAGGGCTCAGTGCCAGGCACAGACCGGGCGGACCCCAGACGGCAGGCCGAGCCCACAGGATGCTGGATTCCAGGCCCGGAAGTGGCAGTGGGCCCTGGGCCTCCATTGGACCTCCAGACGAGAGCACAGAGCCAGACCGCCCAGTCGAGGCCGACAAGGTGACTGCCAGGTCTCAGCAGAAAAAAGGGGAGGGCCGGGCAGAGCTCCCTCTCCTCCTTCCTCTGCCCGGCCACCTCCGCTGACAAGGAGAATTGCTCCTCTGGCCTCCGGCTCCTGGCAAAGCCCCGGAGAGGCCCGCAGCCGCTCTATTAACACACAAACCG
Source organism: Avahi laniger (assembly GCA_963575035.1). NCBI lineage: Eukaryota > Metazoa > Chordata > Mammalia > Primates > Indriidae > Avahi > Avahi laniger. The sequence goes on along the minus strand of CAUYSK010080323.1, from coordinate 15,642 downwards.
GTGGCCCGGCAGCTGCTGACACTGGGGTTAATTAAATCTATCTCCCCATCAATTCTCATTCAACTACTATCCAAGGCCATTAGATAGGTGACAGAGTGACAAGGAAACAGTAATAGACTTGTCTTAAGCCTCACGCTGTGTGGAGAGGGCCGCCCAGACACAGCCTCCAGGGAGAGCCCCACCTTTCTGCGTGGTCCCCAGCCCACGCCGGGGGGAGCTCTGCTCAGCTCCTCAGGGGCTGCTCCCCGACAGCATCGTGTATTTGACAAGTTCCTCCTGAGCGTCTCCCCTACACCAGGACAGGCAGAGAGGACCGCAGCAGGACTTGGACTGTCCCCTTCTCTGCACTCAACCCAGCCCTTTCTCTGCCTGGTCAAGTCCATCCAAGGCTGCCTCTCCCCCGGAGCCTCAGCTCAAGACCAGCTCACACAGCCCTGGAGGTCCCTGCCACAGTCCCCCTGCGGCCAGTCCTAACAAAGGTGTTCACATCCTAATCCCCAAAACCTGTGATTGTCACCTCACCTGGCCAAAGGGACTTTGCAGATGTGTTTAAGTAAAAGCTTTTGAAAAGGCGGAATTGTGCCGGATTACCCAGGTGAACCCAACGCAATCACCAGAATCCTTATCACCGAGACAAAAAAGCAGAAGCCATGTGAGGAAGGAAGTGGTGTCAGTTACACGGCATGGGAAAGGCCACCCCAGCCATCGCTGGCTTTGGAGACAGAAGGGGCAGTGAGCCAAGGAATGCGGAACGTCCCTAGATGCTGGAAAAGGCAAAGAAACATTTTCCCCCAGGGGCTCCAGAAGGGATGGGGCCCTGCACATACCTACATTTTAGCCCAATGAGACTGCTCTCAGACTTCCAATCCTAAAACTGTAATAGTTTATGGTGTTTTCAGCCAAGTATGTAGTAATCTGTTGCAATAGGAAATTAACACACATCCTCTATGCACACTCCACACTCCAACACCACCAGGCTTCCTGCAGGCGTGGCCATCCCATGCCACACCTCCCTGCCTCTGTTTGTGCTGCGTCTGCCACCTGAGATGCCTTGCCCAGCTAGTTGTCAGTGTCTTACTTCAAATCTACCCAGCACCCTCTCCATGAAGCCTTCCCTGATCCCCCCCTCCACGCGGACAGCCTCATGTTTGTGTCAGATGTAGACTCCATTGGTAGAGCGTTGTCCACCTTCGTAACCCCAAGTCCTCTTGCGTGCGGCTGCTCCGTGAACATTTGCAAAATGACTATAGGATGGCCTAGTCTGTTGTGTCACCTTGCACAGCAGTAGAGCATGGCGGCTGAAAGTATAAGTTCACAACAATTTTACATCAAAAGAACTAAAATCTTGAACTCCAGTTGATATCCATGCTGAAGTATTTATGGGCAGCATACAGATGTCTGCAACCTATTTTGAAACTCATCAAGAATAAGAGATTGGGTGATAGAGGTGCACAGATAAGTGACAAAACAAGCTTAGTGAAATGTCAGTGGATGTGGTGTTCAGTTAAAATTCTGCCAACCGGGCTACATGAGTTCTGATAAGCTACTGGGGGGCGGGGGTGCACACCCTGGAGCTAGATAATCTTGGCTCTACCACTTTCCAACTATATAAACTTAGGCAAATTATTCCTCTAGGCCTCAGTTTCCTCACTGGAGAGGATGGTACCTTCCCTGTGGTTACTGCTAGGACCAGATGAGCTAATGCCTGGGAAGTGCTGAAGAGTACCCTCAGTGCCAAGTGTCATCAGCCATCATAGTCATCGTCTCTGGACAAGTTCCATCCTTCCTTCCTCCCTCAGGAGCTACAGGGCTCAGCATGGGGCAGACACTCAGGAGCCTCTTGGCGGCCCAGGGAGAGACTCTTGGGACAGGCGGTCCAGGGGCAGAGGGAAGGAGGGGATTGAGGTCTTCCAGACTTCATACCCAGCACATGCTAAGCCTGCTGCTCCACCTGCCTGGCACCAGGATGCCTCGGAGTTCTAAGCAAAGGGAACAGCCCAAGATGGCATGAAGGTGAGAGATGGCTGTTTCCAGTTATTGGTGGTAAGCAGGGCTCTGCCAAACAGAGCATCTGCAGTGCTGGGAGCCACGGGCTGTCAGGGAGAACCAGTGTGCCCAGAACAACTACACTCGAAGTATTGAGTGGATGGGAAGGGAACAGGGATGGAAGCTCTCGCAGTAATCTAGGGCAGACATGAGACAGCAGAGAATTTGTGACTCCACTTCTGGGCCATTTTATTAAATTCCATCCACAGACCCAGGTAGATGCTTTGGGGAGAACACGTGAACCATCACTGGAGTGAGGGCAAGCCAGGCACTGTCCCAGCTGTCCCACAGGAGGGAGGTAAAGGACACTGGATTCTTACTGCAAACTGCCCTCAGCCCCAGAGCCTTAGGAGGGCTTCAAGGCAGAGACAGGAATAGGCCTCTAAGTCAGATGCCCAGAGGCCCAGGAGGATCTGGGACAAGAGGGCACCAGCTTCATGTAGCCCCTGGTGGGCTGTCTCCAGATTGGAAGTGGAAGGCAGCTAAGGGGCAGGGCAGGATCCCTGAGCACAGGCAGGTGCAAGGTCAGGGGATGCTAGAAGAAGCTGTCTGTGGAATGGGGAAGCCAGCCAAGGCCACCTACCCATGCAGGAAGGCCCATGAACAGGCCCAGCCATGATCCTACGGGTGCCGTCCACAGGTAGAGGCTAACAAACTGAGGCGCCATCTTAAGGCGAGAGGACACGCAGGCTGCAGGGGCTGCTGGGCCTCCAGCACATCCAGAGAGCTGCACAGCAGCTCAGTCAAGGCCAGAGAACACGTCTAGAGCTTCTTAGGTGTTTCTGCCCAGTGGCCATGTCAGAAACAGGCATCACGTGATGTAAGTTTATAAAAGGGCACAACTCACAGAAGCACTCAGGGCCAGGGCCAGAGAATGAGGCTCAGCCAGAAACATGTCCCCACACCACCATCCAGTCCCCGCCAAAAAAAAAAAAAAAAAAAAATCACAGCCCAGAACTGCCTGCAGATCCGATTGCTGCTGCCCCAAGCACGAGCAGGAAGTCCAGATGAGAAAGCACACTTCAAGATACTCGTCTCCACGGTGGGAAGACATCGACTCCCACCAGGACTCATATGCAGGGGAGATAGTTAAGGATTCCAAGTCTACAAAGAGAGGCCCTAGATGTTCGTCGTAGTCCACCCTCCTTACTACCTGATGTATCCACTCCTCCTATACTTCAAGGGGGACGGAGCTGTTCCCTCAGATCCACCCACCCCGCACCCCACCTAGGGAGACTGAGTCTGCTATACCCTGTTCTAATCCAGCAGCAGGTGGTGTCTCTCCTGCTCTGAGCTCTATGCCAGCCTTGTCCCCGTAGCCTGTGCGCTGGAATGTGCAAACCTCCATCCTACTTTTACAAGGAGATAAGCACCAGTATCACAAATGCAGAGTAGAGACTTTATTATAGAAGTTATAAGGCCACTGTTTCTTCCCCTTAATCTAAAGCTTCAGCTGAGTGGGCTGTTGAGGTGGAATGATCTAGACTCTTCACTGAGATAGGCATACCCATGGCAGCACTGCCAGTGTGAGGCTGCTGTCGTCTACTAACCTGCCCAAGTGTTAGGAGGTTTGCCAGGACTGGGCTTTCTCTGCTGTCCCTGCCTCGATTGCTTAGTGACCCAATGTGGTCACCCCAGCCAACACTAACCACCTCCTGCTGTCCAAAGTAACGGACTGTCTGCAATTCTACTTCCATGATGAGATCAAGTTCCTTGCTGGAAGCATCCCTCCTTATGTTACAACAAGACTTCTGTATCAGCAGAGCCCAGAACCCCAGGAAAGGCAATCGAGTCATGTGTGAGACTTGCTGTTATAGTGAGTGGTACCATGTTTATTTCTACTGTTCAGCATCTGGGTCCAAGCAGCCACTCCAGTCGCTGGTTCAGAACACACGCTGTCCTTCTGACAGCATTCCAGCCTCTCAGAGCAGCAAATCCCACGTGGCCTGAAACAGAGGTTGTAGACGACGTCCTGCCATTCCAAAGTCGCCTGCTCCTGGGAGAACAGGTGTAACAGAAGACTGCATGAGCTTCAGCCCACTGATTCACGTGTGCCGAGAAGGGAGTTCCTTTGTCGGATGCGATGCTGTATGGAGAACAATGAAGCTAAATGTCAAGTTCACAGGGGGTCTTTTTAAACAGAATTGCCAGGCAGGCAAAGGTATGAGTCCAAGCATCTGTGATGGTGATGGCAAATGAGCAGCCCACTGCCCAGTAGGAGCCAGTGAAGGGGACCCATCGTCAGGTAGCTGACTGGTCTTCCGAGTTTAAAGTGCTTTGTCGGGGGCCCAGGGTCACTGTTGCAGTGTGACAGGATTAGGCATACTGTTTGCGCGTGTTCTTAGGACCTGCCTCATGTAGAGTTTCATCTGACAGACCTCTGGACACGCTCAGCGATGCCTCTGTGCACTGAGCCGACGCACCCAAGCAGTATTCACGTCTCGCAGGGACCAGGTAGCGAGCCAAGCACCATTTCTCAAGAGCAGTTACTGGCAGAGGCAGCCTGGCCTTGCCCTAAAGACCTGGGGGCCTCCAACAAGATTCCACTGGGGTTTGCTGAAGGTTGCATACAGCACCCAGACTCAGTAGACATTGACACCGGCATCCTGGGACACAGTTGCTGAAGTGAGAGGGCCAGACAGCTCCGTCCTATTCCGATTGGTGGCCAGAGTCTCTGGCTTGCTCTAGCATCACTCAAAGCTGCCAGCCTTTCCCGTGACCACTGACAAGGCTGGAATAAACGTGGCATATGCTGTATTTGAAAACCAAAGCAGCCCGCTTGGGTGCCGTGGTTCTTACTAACCCGCAGAAGGGCCCAGCAACAGCGTGTCCACTACCGGCAAGGCTCTGAGTGGCAAACTACTCCCTTCAGACAGCATCAAAGGTGTGACACAGTCGAGACTGAGTTCGTGCCTGCTGCACAGCTTGGAGGACATTTCATTCTCAGTGACAATTTGTTTTGTTTCCACGTACCACAAGCTGTGGGAGTCTCAGACCTTCATGCCAACCGACTGTCACTGCCTTCAACCCAACCGAGCCAGCGTGCCAGGCCCGTTTCCCTGCAGGTGCAGTCTCCTGCAGCCGGCCAGCCACGGCCGCTTCCTCGGCCGGCACCCTTGGTCACAGGCAGCAGTCTTGCCACATTAAGCAGAAAGGGCTCATGACAGAGACAGGGTAGCTTACATAGTTCCCAGGAGGTCTGGAGCTGAGGTCTGAGGTCACATGTAGACCTGTCTGGCGAGGACACCTCAGTGCCCACCACTGAGCACTAAGTGCTGTCCCATCAGTGGGTCACCGATGTGGCCATTCCCAGTGTTGCCCAAAGCTTGGTCTTGTCACATCAGTTAAAGATCATCCACAGTCCTGGAAACTGTGCCTCACTGGCTTCTATCCAAGTCTGGGAGGGATTTGTTGACCAGGAGAACCTGGGGCCTATGTCTTCCCTTCTGTCTGTAAGAGGCTGGAAAAAGGGTTATCTGGATTTCAGTTGCTATAAGGGCAAGAGGGTGCTGTTTCTTGCTGAGACTTAAAGGGTAAAGAATTCCCCAGAGGTGGGCAGAGGGACTCACACCAGCAGCCCCAAAGGCAGCAAGTAAGGCCAGGCTCATTCAGGTAACCCTGACTTCCCCAAGAGTGGCTCGTACCTGTTCACAGGATGAAAGTCCACAGGTCTCTTCCATCACAGCTAAGGGAGAGATAGTCCAGTCTCCAGGCAGATGCTGTCTTACCTGTTTTTCAACCTTAGGAAAGCCTTTGCTCAGAGCCACTGAGCGAGTATCCCCATACCAAGCTACAGGCTCCATGAGAAGGCCAGCTCCCGTGGCAAGGCCCGAGCTGCAAGGGCCACCACCAGGGTGCCAGGGCAGTGCCCAGTTCTGAGCAGAAAAGGGAGAGAAGGGGAAGAAAATGCCTTTCATGCACTTGTTAGGATGGCACTCAGGAACCCAGACCTCAGTGGCCAGCCCCTCGTCCCAATCACCAGCACCCTCTGGCCACAGGCTAGTCCAGGAGCAGGGGTATGGAGTTCGTCTCCTACCCACCAGACAAGGGACTCATGCACAGGTTTATATGTTCTGTACCCTTTCTCCTTTGGCCATAGCTATGGCATGAGGGCTTTGGGCCCCCAGGGCTCCATCACAGCCTCACACACTCGAGGCACACCCCCACGGTTGAGGAGTAGGTGACACGTAGTCTGGGCTCTGATCTACCTCTAACAGACGTATGTGTGTGACTTTTGGTCCTTTGGGTTGGCTTTGTCATGAGTCTTCCTTCCAAGTCTTCCCCAGGAGGTCTAGAACCTACAGAGGTAGACAGGAGTCAGAGCAGCCAGCCCTGGGTAGAGCCCAAGCCTCCCCACCATGGCGACGTGTGCTAAGGCTGTCTACCACCTTTTCGGCACAGGGTTCCAAACATCTAGTAACGCTACTGGGTTCTACAGAGACAAGGACTCAGCTATGGTCCTGGTCACCCCAGACGGGCTGCCAGATACCCTCATGGCCTTCAATAAAGAACAAGATAGTTTCCTGTATAGGTCAGGGCCTACCAACCAGGTATGTGTAGAAACCCAAGTCCTATGGACGTGGGAGAGTTTACCTAGATAGATATCCATGAGCTATGACGAGAACAGGGAGCCAGAGACGGGAGAAGCCACTTCTGATGAGCATGAATCAGGGCCTCAAGGCCAAGGTCTCATTTAGCATGAAGTTCAGTCTGCATGGGGCAACTGCAGGTTCTCGGAGCCAAGCCACGTGGCCCAGGTGCCACGTGATCCAGGTGCAAGCCCGCACAAGGGCTGTGAGTCCTTTGGGCAAAGGTGGGTTGGGTCTCTTCAGCACATCTGCCCAGGGCCAGGTGGCCCCAGCCATCCATGGGCTGGGCTGGTCAGATGAGGTACAGAGTTTGCTTGGACTCTGCTGGTTCAGCCGCCTGGGTCTCCACCTTGCTACTTGCTCTAGATTTTCCTGGAGGGACAAGTCAGGGGCCACTCTCAAGCTGGTGCTTCTGAGGGAAAATGAGTGAGGATGACTTAGTTCTGTGTCAATTTCTTGTCTACGAAGATCTTCCGGCTGTTCCACAGCATTGACATTGCAGAATCTACCACTCCTGTGTTAAGTTCAGCATCTTGAAGTGATGACCAGCTGCAGGGCCACCACAGGTCAAAGTCATCTTCTGTGCTCTGCTGGGGTCTGCACACAGGCCAGAGGCCTCCATCCAAACCTGACTGTCTCTGGTTTCATCTCTATCTTAGTCCAATACAAGTTCTGGTTCAAGTAATATATACTATTGCTTTGAAACACCTTCTACAAGGTTTCTGGAAAGTCCTGCGTTGAGTGACATCTCATAGCTGCCAATGCCTCAGGCTAGATCAGTCTACCTGGTGATCTTTGCCTGGCTCCAAAGAATTGGGGATAGACAAGCCTAAGATGGCAGCATCTCCTACCACCCTACTCTTCACCCTCAGGCCTGGCCGGTTCTTCCTGTGCCCACTCCCAGCCTCCTAACTCCTCTTCCCCACACACCTATCCTTCTGAGACTCAAGTTGGAGAAGGTACCCCTGCATTCATGGAGTATTGTACTTGTGACCTTAGTTTGGTCTTAGATGAGGCCAAGCTAGGAGCCAGTGATGGCTTAGACAGCTTCATGTAGAGTCGCCTGCTGCTAAGGACAAAGGACCTGCTCTAGACTCAAGCTGCTAAGGTAGGAGATATAAAGCAGTGTCTACTTTGCAATAGCACAGACCTCCCCATGGTGAGGTAAAGTTAAATAGGCCACAGGACCCAGGAGAGACACCCTAAGACTTCTCTCCATGGACTATAGTCTGACCCTGGGAGCCCATTTCTATTCCCTGGTGCTTGGAAACATGACTGTCACCAAGGTCTTAGGGCTGGGGGAAGAGGGCAGACCATGAGAACCTAGATGACCCAGTTGTCCCGTGATCTTGTCCATAAACCCTCTGGCTCAAGCCCCTCAAGGCTAGTTTCATGCCACAGCTCTTTGTTTTATTCCGGCCCAGATCTCAGATCTATGTGGAGACCTTAGAAGTTTTAATCAACAGTCATTTGGTACCTATCGGCCTCTTTCTCCTATAGTTTCCACCCTTGTGAACAAGTTCCACCATCCCTAGAATACTGCCTAGATCCAGCCAGTCGGATTCCACAAGACCCCTGTGCCTTACCACCCCCTCACTTCTGCTTGTCACCCATAGTCAGCTAAACTCCTGCTTGGGTTACTGTATTCCAGCTTGTCCTAGGGCTAGGATCACAAGGAAAGCTGTAGAGGTCATGGTCTCCCTGGAAACCTCCATGTCCACCATTGCTTCCTAGAACTCTTGTGTAAGGAGGTAGAAGGCAAACCAGCTTCTACCTGGTCTTCTACTAGCACCCCTAATTCTCCCAGCTTCTGCTTTGTGTACCCAAGACTACTTCCCTTAGAGGGCATGGAGAGAATAGAGGGTACAATACTCGAGAGGACATACCGTGGGCAGAAGGACAGTCTGTTCTTCCCTTCTTGTGCAGTGCGACAGAGATGCCCTCAGATCCCTGGCCGAGACCAGCCACCCCACCCAGCCCCTTCTGCATCTGGCCTCAGTCAGAAAGCCAAGTTGCTGGGGCCCCAGGCACTGCCTCAGTGCCACTGAGAAGACTTATACCACTCTGGAGAGCTGGTGCTCCCAGCAAGGCTAACAACTTGCTTTCTCCACCAACTTAGGGAACTTCAGTCTTACTCCTTGATAGAAGACAGTCTAGGTGTGAGACTGGTACATTTCACATGGGTGTGACTTTATGCCCATAAAGCAAAACACTGGATCTCAGGAGTCCTGAGTTCTAGCCCCTCACAGGCCAGGTGCTGTCAGCTGTGATGGTCCCATTGCTAAGGCCAAAGACTGAGGGGGCAGCAGCCAGACCAAGAAAGTCTGGAAGACTTAGAGGCAACAGGTAGGACATGGTAAGCAGCCCAGACATCAGGCCATAGATAAGACAGATACATTTGAGGAGCTCAGAGCTCCTGGAGGAGGACAGGTGAAGGGGCCCTTGTAGACATGTCTTGGGGCAGCAGGAAGCTGGATGTGCCCTGGGGTAGAGAAGGCACTGGGGTACAGGGAGACGACTAGAGGCTTGATCCCAGGGCCAGAGCTCCTGTCAAGCAGGCAGGGCAGCTGGGAACCCAGAGTGTACATTGGCATGGACTTCCTGCAACCTGAGCAGTTCGAGGGGAAGCATTCATGGGAACGGATAGAGAGAACCGGCGAGGCGGAGCAGAGAAGCTAAGCTGCCGAGTGGACCACCACCATATAATACACTTTTGGTGAAAATGCTTGGCACTGAGCCCCAGTGGGTACAGTCATAGGCACTTAAGTCTTCCGGCTTCTAATCCCAGCACTGAATAACTACTTGCCCCCAGGGCAAAGCCCCAGCAGTCCCCAGCCCTGGCACTACTGCCCTGAAGGCAGCTGTGCAGGGTGCTAGCAGCCCCACTTTCCACATGAGGAGAGGCTCTTCCCTGGGCGGCTGGGCTGCTCTGAGCCCCAATTCAGGGGCAGAGCTGTCTGGGAAGCCTCCCAGGCCAGTTTTAGGCTTTACCTGGCACGTACCCCTAGTAGAGTCCAGGGCTGTCCCATGCCACCTGTGACCTGTTACTCACTGCACTCAGCTCCTCAGAGACAAGAACTAGGCTGCTTTTATCCCAGGCCATGGCAGAGCCAATGCCCAGTGTCTGCACGTGGAGTCACCATAGCAGGTAGAACACCCAGAAAGTCTTCAGGTTAGAGATTAAAGCAGAACCCTAGGTAGTGTGTTCAGAAGGTCTGTGGGACAGACTCAGGGGCCTTCCTAAGTGGTCTTGGCTCCTGAGGCAAGACAGAACAGATCCTAGAAATAATTGTGGCTGCACAGCGACCCAGGCTACAGGCTGTTCTGGCCCTTACCTGAGTAAGGAACAAATGATTATCTGCTGTGATTGTCTGGAAGCTACCGGGTCAAGGAGGACCCTTGGGTCCCATCTCCTCTGGACTAAGCAATGGTAACACCATCAGAGGGACTTTTTTCTCCTCGTGACTTAATTCCAAGCCATGCCTGACTGACAGTCTGCTGCTTAGGTGGTATTGTATATACAAGATATGACAGACACCAGGTCTTTCTACTTGAAGATTCTAGAGAAGTCCCAGGGGACAGGAGTTCCTAGGAAAGATCTGGGAATAAGATCAAGAAGGAGAAACATCAATAAGTGAGTCAAGTCCAGCAAAGACGTAGCCCTGCCAAGTTCTAGCCACATCTCCTCCTGCCAACCAGAGCACAGCACAGGGCTGGGCTGAAGCGGGAGAAGACCAAGTCTGAAGTGGAAGGACTCAGACCCCTGATGCTTCATCCTCTGGACTGAAAGACAACAGACAGACCTTAGGATTCAGAAGCAAGAAAGACACGCTTTGAGCTTAGAAGACAAGACCAGCCCAGCTGGGGTCAGAAGGGACCTCACTGAGGGCCAGTCCCAACACATGGGCTACCTCAAGGGCCACATACAAGCAGAGTGTCAACACCAGGCGACAGTCACCACTGCCCTCGTCACCATGGCTGGTAGGAGTGGAGGTCCCAGGTTAGAGGAAGGTGAAGGCTGAAGAGACAAGTTTCCATGCACAGCACTGAGCAGACCAGGGCCAGCACGCCCACAGTGGAGGCCCCCGGACTCCACTGCCTGCCAGCTGCCTCTGAAGATAGTAGTAAGAAAAGCCATCGGGTCAAGTCCCAAGAACCACAGCTTGAAGTGAGGCCTTGTTTTCCATCCAGGTTCTAGAGCAACCAGGTTTTCCTTACACCTTAGCTCTTGGGGGCCGCGGCCTGCCCAGAAGGTGAACTGAGCATCGGAGATGACCCCTGGTATTCCCGAGGATGCCTGCCCTCAGCCTTTAGTGCCATCCCCAGGTGTCTGCTTGAGTCCCCAGCCTCAGCCACAGAGCAAGGTCAGCTGGCTTCTCACCTGACTGGCATTGACATTGACAGGAACTGAACAAGAGAAAGAACTGGAAGGCTGATGCGAGCCTTTGCTAGGTGTTTCTCCTACTACTTCAAGTTCCCTACCACTGGGCTCTTCCCAGCCATAGTTATGTGAGATTCTAGTTTTGAGTTTAGAAAGAAGTCCTTCACCTTTCTACCCCGTGACCTTTTCTATTTGGCATCTTGTCTTACCCACAGCTGAGCAGCCCATAATCTCCACCTCACTTTCCCCAACCCACAGCCCACCTGTGTCTTGACGGTCCGAAGGTCCCCGTAACTTATAACTAGCAAGTCCCTGGAGAACATGTTTCTGTTCTTGTCTTACTAAGTTTCTTCCCCCTCTCCTCTATCCCACACATGTGACTTACACATTCTGAAACGTTCCTTTGCTTCCAGAACCCTCAGTCTCCACCCATGACCTCTAACAGAGGAGGTGCTGAGGTTTGTAGCATTTCTTTGTAGGCTCCCTTCTCAGGTTATGGCCAATCCCAACCTCCTGGATCCTTGGTTGTCACCACACTGACCACATGTGAGACTCTGTTCCTGGTCTCTCCTTGTATTGGGCAACTCAAACCAAGACTGCCTGGAACCGAGTTTTTGCCTCTAAGGGATTCTAGAGGTGGAGCTTCTTGGCTAGTGTCATGCTATTGACCCAAGATGACCACCAGGTGACTAAAAGCTGCTTTCTGCTTCTTTCCCTTGAGCAGTCTTGTTTAATTCTACCTCCCAGACACCTCTGGAACCCATCCATTCCATTCCACTCCAACTCCCAACCCCAAGAGCTTTCTCTCACCCAAGGAGCTGCCACGGCTTTGAATAGTCACCCTGTGATCCTCCACACCGACTTCCCTGTCGGCCGCTAGCCTGTAGGCTAAATAATCTCGACACATCAGTTTCATCTGGTCACCAGCCCCCTCCCTCCCTTTGTTTAAATCTCTTCCACGGCCCACAAAGCCTTATAAGGCCACAGAACCAAGTCGTCAGCTTGGCCTAGGAAGCCTTATGTGATCTGACCCTGGCTTAAATCTCTGGCGTCAAACTGGGCCCACCTTTTGTTCGAGACACTAGTATTTTTATATAGCAGTCACGTGCTTAGATACTCTTGAGTACAAGTCTAAGATTCTGACCTCTTAGCCTTAGGTCATCACCGAGTCAGGAACATCCTGGAAACTGGGAAAATGGGATTGCCCTGGCACATCCCACTTTCTTCAGAGACCCGTGAGGAGGGTCAGGGACTTGAGCACTTAGCCTGTCTTCTGGTGAGTCCTATGGGCTTGGGAAGAACCAGACGAGCCCCTTCCAATACTACTCCTGGTTTCCCTATGCTTCTGGGAGGGCTACGCCTCGACTTAGTAGAGAACTTCTCAGATGAGCTGAGGCCACAGAGCTTTGGGAGTCCCAAGAGCACCTTGCCTAGAGGTGCTACTAGCACAGCCACACGTGGACTTATCTATGTCCTGCCTGGTTTATCAGGCTACGTCCAAGAACTGACAGGGACTCCTGGTCTCCTACCAACTCAGCTCATTTTCCCCTAGCCGTCACTATACCCCAATCCACCCCAGTCAGACGCAGGAACCCCAGCGGCATGGGCATAACATGCTAGATCTCAGAGAGAAGCCTGGCCGGCCACCAGCTAGGGATGCTTCCTGCCCAGAGGTTAGTCCTTCCCTGCTACAGCTACGCAAGTGCCTCCATCTGGGAGGAGAGGGGAGGGTACATGGTTATGCTCCAGCGAAGTTTTTAGGATGGTGAGTGATTCAAGCACTGGAACACATTCTACTAAGCGAGGTATCCCAAGAATGATTGGAATTCTTATACAACAAGTGAATCTTAAATTGATACAACCACTTTGGAAAATCACAACCATGTGGCAAGATCTACTAAAGCTGAACATATGCATGCATACTCATCAATTCTACTTCTAGATACAAATGAACAGAAATGAAAGCATAAGTACAAAAAAAAAAGACATATACAAGAATGTTCATAGTAGCCATATCCCCCAAACTGGAAACTATTTAAAAATCTACCAACATTAGTTGCGATCCATAAATTATAGTCTATTTATATAATGTAAATCTATACGGCAAAGAGAATGAACAAACTATAACAATATTCCACATGGATATATGTCACAAAAACATAATATTGAGGGAAAGAAAGTAGACATAAAAGAATACATCCTGTATGATTCCATAACTGCCAAAAAGGTGGAAAGTTAATCCAGTAGTTATGTTTACATGGGGCAGTCACTGCTTGAGGTGGTCCTCATGTTATGAAGATATTTTCATTCTTGGTCTGGGTGCTGGTTACGTGGACCTATGCTCTTTCAAAATTCATGAAACTGTACACTTCTGACTTGTGCATTTTATTGAAGTATAATATACTTCAGTATAACATAATGTTCAAGAAAGTCAGTTGTATTTCTATACCCTAGCTGCACACAAAAAGGTCTAAAATGATAATAAATATAATAACAACATATAACTTTCTAGGACTGAACAGTAACACTTGTACATGATTCTTATGAAGAAAATTATAAAATTTATTGAAAGACATTAAACATGACCTAAATAAATAGAGAGATATATTATTGGGTAGAAAGACTCAATGTGTTTAAGATGTCCGTTCTTCACAATCTAATCTATAAATCAAATGGCAATTAAAATAAAAATCCCAGTGGAACTTGACAAGTGAATTATCTAATTTATACAGAAGAGGATGTCCAAAATAAGAAATTGTAAAGGGCATTACCTCCCACTAAGAAAGGTACATTATAAATTATAGAAATTAAGAGAATGTGATGTTGGTATAGGGATCCAGTAGAAAAGTATTTAAAGTCCAGGAACAGGTGCATATGCATATGGAACTGTTTTGCAAATTGGTAGTGAAACAGTCCTATATAGCAGTGGAATAATTGGTTATCCACATGGAAAAATTGCCGGGATCCTATTACTCACCATGCACAGAATCAATTTACAATGAATGAAGGACTTAAACATAAAAGTCAAACTTTCATATTAAAAGAAAAATATAAAGAAACTACTTTTTGAATGTGGGGTATATAGAGAAAGATTTCTTAAAGATTATACAAATAGTAATGTTGACAAATTCAAATGTATTAAAACTTTGAATTTTTGTTCCTCAAAAGGCACCCCAAATCAATTAAAAATACAAACCACACACTGGGAGAAAATATTTGCAGCATACAAAGCCAACAACAAATAAATATTTAGAACAAATCAGGGATCTCAGTGAACCGATTTTAAAAAAGCATTTAAAAAGAAAAGAAAACATGAACAAAGAAGACATTTCATAGAGTGCGAGTGATTACAAAAAACTGAGAAAGTGTATTAAAATCTTGGAAATAGATATTAGAAGTACTACGTCATATGATTTCACATCCTATGTTTAACAAAATGTTTAAAAGTCAGACATTGTCAAACATGAGCAAAGATGTAGAGCAACAGGGAAACATAAATGGGTAAAATCACTTTAGGTAAAAGTTGGCATTTTATTATAGAGCAAAAGATGGATATAGCTTCCATCTTAGCAATTCCATTCTGAAGGAACTAACCTAGATAAATCGTACCCATGTTTATCATGGATTATGCACAAAAATATTTTTAGCAAATTTGTACAAGCTAAAAACTGGAAACAATCCAAAATGGATCAGTAGTAAAATGGATAAGAAAATTGTGATATTTACACTCAGCAGGGATACTATACAACAGTTGAAAACGAGCAAACTATAGCTACCAATATCAAAGTGAATGAATTTCAAGAGAAAAATGCATGTTATAGTAGGATGCATTCAATATGACTCCATTACCATAAAGGTAAAAAAATTCATTTTGCATTATTTATGTATATAAACAGTTGAATGATTAACACAAAATTCAGAATAGAGTTTGCCTGGAGGGATGGAGAAATATACAAATTAGGGAAGGACAAGGAAGTGAACTTCAGAGGTATTGACAATGTTCTACTTAAACTACTGTTGATGTGTGTTCCTTTGATCATTATTCCTTATACTCTATGAATACCATGCATATGCCAGCACCTGGAAATTTAAAAGAATATTAATAATAAAATAATTATCTCACACAACTCTCAGGCAAAAGAGGAAATCAATACTAAAATTGTAGAATACCTAGAAAATTAAAATGAAAATAATACATATGAGACCTGATGGGATACAGGTAATGCAGTGCATTTGTGGGCTTGATTTCTTCTCTCTCATGTTTATTAGTCTGTTTTGAATTAAGGAGCTAACTCAAGAAACTAGGAAATTTTCAACAAAATAAACTGAAGGAAGTAAAAGAAAAATTTAGTATACAGACATTAATTCAATGTAAGAAAAATAATGACTTTTTTAATGGAGCTTGGGGATAATTGACACAATGATTTTGTAGCTAGAAAACACACAAAAAAAATTGATAAAGAACATATGAAGGCCGGGCATGGTGGCCTCATGCCTGTAATCCTAGCACACTGGGAGGCCGAGGCAGGTGGATCTCTCAAGGTCAGAAGGTCGAGACCAGCCTGAGCAAGAGCAAGACCCCATCTCTACCAAAAAATAGAAAGAAATGATCTGGACAACTAAAAA
>CAUYSK010080319.1:0-20515 GCA_963575035.1 Avahi laniger | reverse complement strand
TATATAGAAAAAATTAGCCGGGCATGGTGGCACATGCCTGTAGTCCCAGCTACTCGGGAGGCTGAGGCAGGAGGATCGCTTGAGCCCAGGAGTTTGAGGTTGCTGTGAGCTAGGCTGACGCCACGGCACTCACTCTAGCCCGGGGAATAGAGTGAGACTCTGTCTCAAAAAAAAAGAACGGAGTGGGTTTGAAGGCTGTTCTGCGTTTTTAAATACCTTTACTGGTTAATAATGCTATCTGAAATTGCAACACTGGAAGTTTATTCCTTTGGTTTAAGGTTTTGTTCTTGTTAAAATGCAGATATCCCTAGAGGATTTTTCTTTTGTCTGTTTTTAATATAAAGTCATCTGTTCATTCAACAAATACTTATTGAGGGCCTACTATATACCAGTTGCTGTTCTAGGTGCTAAAGTAAAGCAGTGAACAAAACTGAGTCCCTGTGGAGGGAGTAAGAGGGAGACAATCACTCACAAATCAGTAATGAGAAAGATAATAAGGAGGTATTTTTTGAAGAAAATGGGTAAGAAAATCCTCTCTAATGTTATATTTGAGCAGAGATTTGAAGGAAGTGGGGGTATGAACCATATAAATATCTGAAGAAAATTCATTCCAGGCAGAGGAAATGATACAAAATGCAAAGGGCCCAAAGTAAGTGCATAATTAGTGTATCTGAGCAATAACAAGGAGGCCAGTATGACTGGAATGGATTGAGGAAAGAGTAGAATTGTAGGAGATGATTAGTGTGATATTATGATTTATAACAAAAAATAATACATTTGGTCTTTGTCCCCATCTCCTGACACACAGCTCTAAAACTCTTGGAATCTCCAAGGTGATAAGTGTTTCGTTGTATGCTAAATGAGATGACTGTTGACTGGTAGTTTCTAGATGGCTTCAGGATGGGGGTTCTGATTGCCGGGGGAACCAATCACAGGATCAGAGTGTTGGAACTTTCAGTTTGACGGGAGGGGAGAGGGGGCTGAAGGTTAAGTAGATCACCAATGGCCAATGATTTAATCAATCAGGCCCATATAATGCAGCCTCTATAAAAACCCAGAAAAGGACTGGGTTCAGAGAGCTTCCGGGTTGGCGAACAAGAACACGTCGTTGTCCTGGGAAGGGTCGTGCACCCTAACTCCACAGGGACAGACACTCCTGTGTTTGGGACTATTTCACATCTCACCCTTTGTGTCTCTTCATCTGGATGTTCATTTGCATCTTTTAAAATATCCTTTGTAATAAATCAGCAATAGTAAGTAAAGTGTTTGAGTTTTGTAAGCTGCTCTAGCAAATTAATTGAACCCAAAGAGGGGGTCATGAGAACCCCCAATTTATATCCAGTTGGTCAGAAGTATTGTTCACAACCTGGGACTTGCAACTGGCATCTGAAGTGGGGCAGTCTTGTGGGACTGAGCCCTCATTTAACCCGTGGGATCTGACAATATCTCCAGGTAGATAGTGTCAGAACCAATTGAATTATAGGGCATCCAGTTGGCGTCTGCTAGAGAATTGCTTGATGTGTGGGGAAAAAAATCCCATATGTCTGGTGTCAGAAGTAATATGTTAAGTGTTAAGAGTGGGAAAAACAGTTTGGTTTTTCCTGTATCTTATAGTCAGCAAGGTAATGAATGAGTTTATAAACCTCTAGCCTTGAGCAGAGTTTTTAAAAAATAAACTTTTTAGTTTTGGATAATTTTAGATTTACAGGAAAGCTGCTAAGATAATATTCCCATTTACCTCTTACATATCCCCTGATGTTAACATCTTACATTATTGTGGTACATTTGACAAAACTAAGAAACTGACCAGCCCTGGTTCATTACTATTAATTAAATTTTTTTCCATCAGTTTTTTTACCAGTGTCCTTTTTCTGTTCTATGATCCAATCTGGGGTGTACTATATTGCTTTTCATCATTGTATTTCCTATTCTTTTGTGGTCTGTGACAGTTGCTTAGTCTTCCCTTGTTTCCTATGAGCTTAATAGTCTTAAGGAGCTCTGGCTGGATGTTTCATAGAATGTTTTGCAATTTAGGTTTATCTGACAATGTTTTCCAAAAGCCTAAACTTGGATTATGGGCTTTTGGGAAGAATACCACAGAGGTAAAATGCCCTTCTCCAGGGGGTAGAGTTAACCCCCATCTCCAGCCTTGAATGTGGGCTGACTTACTTACAAGAAAAAAAAGAATATGAAGAAAGCTGGCAAACACTACCTTAACCAAGTGATCAAGGAACAAATTTTGATATACAGATAACATGTGAACAAGACCTGATCTTAGAGAAAGCTTTGCCCACTTTATCATTTTCCATATACTAAACTCACTAAAAAGTACACATAATCTGTGGCAAAATTAATTTAACACTTCTCATTATCTTCCACAACTATTTATTACCTAGTACCAAAGATTGTTGTTGTCATTTTGTAGTGTTCTTATGGGGGGCGGGGGAGAGAGAGAGAGAGAGAGGAGAGAGAGGAGGGGGGAGGCTTTGGCTGTTTGTGTCTGTTTTTGTAGTAATCTGCAAGTATGCCATATCAGTGGTTGCAATGACCAAAAACTATATTGAATCACATATGGTCAATAGATTGTTAATTTGTAAAAGCCCTAAATCTTACATCTTGATAACTCTCATTCAACTTACAGATGGCTGTATTAAGCTGTATTATTATAGCCAAAAAATAGTTTTATTTTTGTTGCAAATTTAAGAGATTGTTAAATGTTTATCTCTATTAAAATACATTGTAGCTTACTTACTTTACAGTGTGAAATGGAATTAATTATTGGATCAGTAGATTGAAGATCTGTGTTCTAGGTCCCACCCCATTACTTCCTAAATATAACTAGGGCTAATTCACTTAATTTTCTCATGTATAAAATGGGAATAATCATATTAATACCCTATCTTTAGCTATGCCTTCTATTCAACATGTATTTTCAGAGGTTCTCCACTTACATCAATTTTAAAGGTCATTAAATAATTTGGGAAAAAAGTTTCAAATAAAATATTCCTAATAATTAAGCAGCTCTTAGCTGCTCCTTACAGGTTGTTGTAAAGGTTAAAAGAGATCATGTACATAAAGACAGTGTCTGGCACATAATAAATTTTCAATAAACAGAAAATAGCTGGTAGAGGTAGAATTTTCCATTGCCGTGTTTCCCTGATCCCATTTTAACAAATACTCAGGTAAGCCTTGTTCATTCTCTGTAAGCCTTTGCTTATGATTTCCTGTCACTGAATAAATTATGACTCAAGAAATTAAAGAAGCTAACTAATCAGATGTTAGGGATACTACAGAGGGAATTCCTACCTGCAAATTGAAAGTTGACTAGATGACTTTTGTGGTTCATTCCAATTCTATGATTTTGTTTTAATACTCATACTATCTCACATGGTTTGGTATGGGCTAACGGAGATAATATATGTGAAAACCCTTTGTAAACATAAAAGACTATACAAATATATGAGATTATTATATACCACTAGTAAGCTAGTTAACAGAGATTCCCTCAGTAACTGTAAGAACTGTCCGTATTCATTGGAAATTAAAAGGTACACTTAACGTGTTGAGTTTTTCTTCTGCTGAGGCTTAGAATTTATTATTTTTATAATTATTGCTGTTTGTTATCTATTTATGTTTGTTTTCCTAGGTAGAATATTATAGCACTTTTTTATATAGTATACCTTTTCCCATTTCTTCTACTCCATTTACTCTGTGACAGTTTTTCCTCAGGCAATGCCCAGATATGTTGCTGTGGTTAAGATTATAATTCAGCATTTCCATTACAGAGACATCTTCCTGAAATCCATTTTGCAGCAGACAATAGCTCTGCAATCACATTTACTCAGCTTGATGCCACCACTCTTGGTTTAACTTAAGCAGCACAGAACAAATTTGATGGTGAATTCAGAAGGGAAGCAAAAGCTGGAAAGTAAAATGATTTTGAACCCTGCTATATTATCTACTGCCAACTATTTCTTCTTCTCATTATGAGAATAACACATACAGTGTACTGTTGTGGTTCTTCTCCATAAAAAAAGTTTTACAATCCATTATTTTTTCTTTTAGTTTTTTCATTTTTCATTTACCGACCCTATCAGATCTCTTCAAAGCCAAACTATAATTTTATTCTCTGGTTTCCTATGGAGTAGCATTTAAAGAAAACCACAGTAAATTATTCTATTCTTAGTTGAATTTTATTTTACCACTATGAATGAAAGCATTTTCCTAGATACTTTCCATAGAATTTCTAAAAATAGTTTCTTAGATCTTTCTCAGTATCGGAAGCCAGGCTGGGATTCTCATTTTGTCCCTGGTTGCTGTATTTTGTTACTTTGCCTTTAAGCATTCTTATTTCTTTTCCTTTTTTTTTTTTTTTTTTTGTTGTTGTTTTTTTCTTCTTATTCTAGTTTATTTTCTGAATTTAACAGTGGGGAATCCATTTGACTGTGCTCACAGCAGGTAATAAGTACTATGGTAGTCACTGGATTGGTTTATTTGGATGGTTAAAAGAATAAGAGGGTAATTAAACTTTTCTGAAGCTGCCAACTGTATGGAGGGTTGGTGTATATTTAAAGCTTATTTAAAAATAGTTCCTTCAGAAACTGAACTATTTAACCAGTAGAATTTCTAAGGGCATATTCCTTCATCAGGTAGAGATTACTTAGATTACTGGAATTTGTATTAAATCAAAGATGAAAATCCTCTTTCATATCAGGCTAGATTTAAGGCTATACTCTCATTCTGATTTATAATGTTTAACTTATGATCTTTAGTAGGGTACTTTTTACCTAACATAAATTCCCCAAAATAGCTTTTTAAAACAATATATGCTTTAAAAATGCAGGCTTCTAAAAAACTGAATAAGAAACATTTATTCAGATACTTTTAAAGATGTGTATTTATCCATAATCTTTGCTTCTTGAACCTCAAATTTGAATCTAGATAAAATACAGAGAAGAGATTATTTTATGAACTATAATTATGAGGCCTAAAATTTTATCTAAAAAACCTGGGATGTTGATATCTTTAAAACGCCAAGTATTCTATACTGAACCATAAATGGAAGCAGAGCTGTAGCCTTCAGATTCATAATTTTCACAGTGGTTTGATTCAGAGTGCTATCAAAAGGTAATTTAAGTTTAATTTGAAAGCAAAGAAATGCCTGAAGGATTATGGCTCTCAGAAGATAATGGGTAGGAATAGTCATTGCGTGTGAGAGAAGAAAGAACATCATGAGAGGAATGTGGCATTTAGAAACATGTCCTAAAGCTAGCAGAAGAATAGCAACTGGTAGATGGAAAGAGGCAATGTAGGGAAGTATACAATCATTGAACTTGAGAGGTCTTTTCTTTTTTTCTGTTTTCACATCCTGTGGATGATGAGCAGAGAGGTCTTGAATAGTTAACCTTCAGCTTTCATCCATTCATCCAATAAATATTTATCGTGTGCCTTCTATGTGCTTCTTGGCACTGAGGTTTTAAACAGTGAATGACATGACTTGCCTAATTTTAAATGTTCAATTTTGGGAAGTACTCAGGGAGTGCTGTGCAGTCAGATGG
The DNA here is from genome assembly GCA_963575035.1 of Avahi laniger. NCBI lineage: Eukaryota > Metazoa > Chordata > Mammalia > Primates > Indriidae > Avahi > Avahi laniger. The sequence continues at coordinate 14,957 of CAUYSK010080319.1, read as the reverse complement.
CTGCTGAGACAAATGCTTCATTGGGGCAGTCTCCACATATCATGGGGAGATATACGTGGTTGCCTTTGCTTGGCCTTGGTCCTCACAGTTCCAAAAAGAAACAGGATCTTGATAAGCTCTATGAGTTGAAGTCCAAAGCTCAGCAGATTATGAACCAGTTTGGCCCCTCTGCCCTAATCAACCTCTCCAATTTGTCGTCCATAAAACTGGAACCAGCCAGCACCCCTCCACAAGGCTCCATGGCCAATAGCACTGCAGTGATAAGATACCAGCCACTCCTGGGACAGGAGGTCATCTAAGGTATTGACCAAGAAGAAATTATAGGACTTAGTAAGAGAAGTGGATCCTAATGAGCAGTTGGATGAAGATGTGCAGGAGATGCTGCTGCAGATTGCTGATGATTTTATCAAGAGCGTGGTGACAGCAGCCTGCCAGCTTGCTTGGCATTGCATGTCCAGCACCTTGGAAGTGAAAGATGTCCAGCTGCATTTAGAGCGCCAGTGGAACATGTGATTCCCAGGATTTGGCTCTGAAGAAATTTGACCCTACAAAAAAGCTTGCACCATAGAAGCTCACAAACAGAGAATGGCATTGATCTGAAAAACAACCAAGAAATAACACACAGAAAGGTCAGGGAATGGATACGAATATATTTGGAGATCTTTGAGCTGAGACCTCAGCCATCTTGTCCTTGAAACTTTTTTTTAATGCTTTACAGAGAAGCATATAATTTTTATTAACAGTGCAGCAATATCTATAATGACAGAAAGGATTTGCCAAAAGAATAAAACCTCCTAGCCTCCCCAAAACAAAACAAAAAAACACTTTCAATTTTGAAATAATTTTAGATTTACAGCAGAGTTGAAAAGATATAGAGTTCCTGTATGTCCCTTCTCCCAGGTGATACATGATTATGGTACATTTATCAAAACTAAGAAATTAACATTGGTGTACTGATTTACATTTTTTAAGGACATCTCTGGCTCTTGTGGGCAGGATAGACTATGGGGTGGGTGGGACATGGGGAGACCAGTAGTGGTTAATGACATTAATTCAGGTGAAGCACAATGATGGTTTAGGATAGGGAGGTATCTATGAAAGTGGTAATAGGCAGTCAGATTTTGAAGATAGAACCAAGAAGATTTGCTGATGGATCAGATTTAGGGTGTGAGATAAAGAGAGGAATAAAAAATGACTCTAGGGTTTTTGGCCAGAGTAAATGGAAAAATGGAAGGAATTATTTACTGAAATAAGGAATTTTATAGGAGAAAAAGTTTGGCAAAAAGGAGGTTGGGAATCAGGAGTTTATTTTGGGACATGTTAATAAGTTTGAAATGCACATTAGATATCCAAGAGTAGACGATGGATATCCAAGATATCCAAGAGTAGCCGCCTGGGGTTCCGGTGAGAGGTTGGGACCAGAAATATATAGTTGGGAGGCATCAGCATATAGATAATACATAAAGCCATGAGACATGATGAAATCTATTAAATGGGTATAGATAGAGAAGAAGTCAAGGACTAAACCCTGGGCACTACCATTTCTAGAGATCAAGAAGAGAAAGAGAAACCAGCAAAAGAGATCAAAAGGAGCACCTAATGAAGTATTGAAATAGAATCATGAAAAGTGGTGACCTAAAAGTGAAACAAAAAGATTTCAAGATGGAGAAAAATGATCACCTTTTTCAGACACTGATGATAGTGCAAATAAAATGAAGATGAGAATTGACAGTTGTATTTGGCAACATGGAAGCCATTGTGGTCTTAATAAGAGCAGTTTCAGAGAAACAGAACTATAGCCTGATTGGAGTGAGTTTAAGAGGCAATGGGAATAGAGAAAGTAAAGACAGCAAGTACAGATTGCTCTTTTAAGTTCATTTGTAAAGGACAGCAGAGAAATGAGACATTGACTGGGGTGGTGAGATGCTGGTCAAGAAACCTATATTTTAACATTAGAAACACTGTATGCTGATGGAAATGACTAGTAGAGAGGGAAAATTGATAACATAAGAGAGAAAGACAATTGCAGAGGAGTGATACCCTTGGTTGGTGAGAGGGGATAGAATCCAATGGATAAGTAGAAGAGATGGCCTTAGAAAGGATGATGGATAATTTTGCCATTGTATAGGAAGAAAGAGTGTATGGGTACAGATGCACATAGTTTAGTAGGTTTGGTGATGAGAGATTATGTGAGTTCTAATTTCTGTTTCTTCAATGAGAATGAGAGGGAAGGAGAAGAGACTCAGTTGACTAAAAAATATATATAGTAAGTTAAACAACAATAAAAGACACACTTAACGTTAGTAGTTATAAATTAAAGGAAGATAAGTCATTGTTTAAATTTTACTTTGGTCACATTCAGCTGTTTGGATCCTGCCTTAAGTAAGAAGACAGTTGGATTTAACCAGGGTTTTACAAAGTAAGTTTGGCAGAGGGATAGAGAGATAAGAGATTTGAGAGTTTACGCAAGGGAGTGATTGTAATGATGAGCCAAAGAAAGAGGTTAGTGAAGACTGAAGAGAAAATGGATTTAATGTCCTGATGGAGTTAAAATTGTTGAAGTCCATGTACTATAGGGAGTGGGCTGGAAAGACAGAAGTATAGGAGGAGAGTGGGATGCTCGAAATGGAGATTATGAAAGTAGTTAAGTTATTAGTAAGACATGGCCTGGGGCATGATCTTGGGAGTGGGTGGCTGAGTTAAGGTGGAAGACAAGATTGTTGGAGGTGAGGAAGTCAAGGAACAGAGATGTCTGAGCACTGGAAGGATCATCTGTGTAGATACTGAAATAAGCAAAACTTTTTAAAAGAGTTGTGGTGGAGGGAGTGATAATAAGGTAGGTGCTAAAATATTCAAGTAATGAGGCCATATGATGTGGAGATCTGTTGAAGACTATAATTGTAGTGGGTAGTGAATGATATATCCATTAGTTTCAAAGGGTTTTTAGAGATAAAAGAGGTACACTGATCTGTAGGTGGCAATAAAGAGCAAGGAAGACACCTAACCTACCACAAAGCCAGATAATCTGAGGGTTGACAGAGAAAACTGGCACTATCTGAGAGGGCTCCGAGAAAAATGATATCTTTAAGGGAGTCAAGTATCAAATAATGTAAGAAGGTAAAAGGAATGAAATGCTCAGAGAAGAGGCTGAAGATAAGGGATTTGCTGATGACAGACCTTTTGTCCCAGAGAGCAGAGTAGAAGGGTTGGGGAGGAGGGATATATATAGGTCTAGATCAGTTTAAGGGATGTATAGAGCTTAATGGAGATGAGAGACTATGATATAAGGGATTACCTGGGAGATGGTGGCTTCATATGGTGATTGAGATATAAGGCATGATTGTATTGAGTCTTTTTTTTTTTAAATTGAGATACAGTTTCACTATTTGGCCCAGGCTGGAGTGCTGTGGCTATTCACAGGCACGATCATTGCTGACTATAGCCTTGAGCTCTTGGGCTCAGGTGATGCTCCTGCCTCAGCCTCCCGAGTACCTGGGATTACAGGTGTGAGCTACTGTGCTTGGATTGATTGGGTTGATTCTTAAAGGACATGATTTTCAATTCCAGCCACTATGTTACCTAAGACATGTAAATAGCTCATATAGGCCCAGCGGTGGCTCACTCCTGTAATCCTAGCACTTGGAGAGGCCGGGGCTGGAGGATTGCTTGAGGCCAGGAGTTTGAGGTTGCAAGTGAGCTATAATGACACAACTGCTCTCTGGCCCTGGCAACAGAGTGATACCCTATTGAAAAATAAATAAATAAATGAATAAATAAATAGCTCATATAATAAAAACTGTCAGACTCTGTTCATGCCATTTATTCATAAAATAATGTAATATTAAAAATTCAAGTAATACAGAAAAATGAAAAATATAAAGTACCCCCAACTTTTCATTCCTACTACCCCAAAAGTAAGTGCTGTCAATTTATTTAGAAGTATGTATACATGTCACCATCTAAATCCCCTTTTTCAAATGCTAATACTGTTTTATTACTTGCTTCTTTCTCTTTTTCTTTTTTTTTTGAGATAGGATCTCACTCTGTCACCCAGGCTGGAGTGCAGTGGTGTGTGATCATAGCTCACTGCAGCCTCACACTTCTGAGCTCAAGTGATCCTCCTGCCTCAGCCAGGAGTAGCTGGGACTATAGGCACCCGCCACCATGCCTGGCTAATTTTTTCTATTTTTAGTGTTTTTCTATTTTTTCTATTTTTAGCTGGCTCTTGCTCAGGCTGGTCTCAAACTCGAAACCTCAAGCAATTCTCCTACTTCGGCCTCCCAGAGTGCTAGGATTACAGTCGTGAGCCACAGTGGCTGGCCAACATCTTTAAATATATTTCTTGGAGTACTTTTACAGCTGTATAATTAGGATAAATTTCTAATGCTACATTAAAGATATGTATATTTTTAAAATATTGCATATGCCAAGTTTTTTTTCTTCAAAACAATTTCATTAATTTACATTCTCATCAACAGTGTATGAGAGTATCGCTTTCTCTATACTCTTCCTCCTTCCCCCTCCCAACTAGGAATTGCATATTAATGTTAAAGTGGTTTATGTTGATCTAAATGCAAAGTATTGGTTGTCTCTCGTGAATAGAACTGAAAGAGCAAGAGGGGCACTGTTGCTTTTCATTGTAAGTCCTTTCATATTTTTTGGTTTTTAACTATGTGCTTGTTATTTGGATAATTTAAAATGTGTGTGTATGCATGTATGTGTATGTTATAATAAGGAAGCATAGTCAAATAACATAAAACCCTAGGGACCACAACCAATTAATTGTGCTGTGCTGACAGATTGTTTGGTATGTGTGTGTTCATCTCCTAATAAACCTTGCCATTTCTATTTGAGGAGTAGCTTGAGATTTTGGGAGAAGCTGATTTTTGAAAAACCATTACTATTTCTATGGCATTTGTGGAAATTGGATTGTCTCCAATACAACAACATAGCAAAAACAAAATAAAGAAAAAAACTAGATGCCACGGCTGATATAAAACTGCAAGAATATCTATAACTTCAGATTCAATATATTAATTAAAATAACCTCATTTTTCTAACTGAATTGACTACAATATGTAAATGTTATAAACTCAGATGTATAACATAATTGTGTACTTAAAAACAAGTTATTATAACATGAAAAATAAACTCAATTTAAAAAATGTTGACTAACATTGAATCAGAGACTTTGTGTTTTCTTTTTAACTCACAATTTAGTTTTTTTAACCTGATTGAGATTTATCAGAACATACGGATTTATAATAAATAGCTTCACTTTCAAATATTTTCATTTTTATATTATAGAGATGTATTACTGACTTAAACTAGCAAGCGATAAAGCATTTTTAGTCTTTTGGCCCTTTGCAGATACCTTTACAAAAAAATAATGGAGTCTTTTGGTAAAGTGTTTGGATTGCAGTTTCCTTCACTGTTACCGGTTTCTCAAAATAAATACATCAGCTGCCTTTGTTACTATAATAGTGTTACCTCAAATAAATTCATTTAATTCTTGCTTTAACATTGAGTGATACTTTCCTCTCTATCTTTAGAGGTCTCTTACACATCTATTTTATTTATCAAGGTTATACTTTGAAGAATCATTTTATAGTTTGATGGTAAACAGCTAAGATTAAAAGTATGGAACATGGATATATAGATAATGGACAGGAATGGTGAAGGTAGTATAATTCCATACTTCATAGATGAATGAATTGAAATACAGTATGATTAAAAGACTCGTTCTCTTGAATCTTAGGTGAGTACTTTTCTAGATCGGATGGTTCCTATTTTTATATTGCTTTCCTGCTAAAGCTGCCATTAAAATTAGCTAAGGCCAGGGCCCTAAAGAAATTAATCTGGAACTAAAAGGAAAAAAAGCTTGATAAATACCAGATTTTAATATAAAGTACCCTATACCATTACCATGATACTATATTAGTTTGTTAGGGCAACTGTTATAAAGTACTGTAGACTTGGTGGCTTAAATGACACAATTTTTTCTCTCACAGTTCTGGAGGCTGGAAGTCCCAGATGAAGGTGCTAGCAGAGTTGGTTTCTTCTGAGGTCTTTCTCTTCTGTTTGTAGATGGCCATTTTCTCCCTGTGTCTTAACATGGTTTTCACTCTTTATCAGTTTATGTCCAAATTTCTTCTTTCTTTTATATTTTTCCTTTTTTTTTGAAACAGGGTCTTACTCAGTCACCCAGGATCACTTGAGCCCAGGAGTTTAAGGCTGCAATGAGTCGTGATGGTGCCACTGCACTGCAGCCTGGATGACAGAGTAAGACCTTGTCTCTAAAAAAAATAAAATAAAAATAAAGAGACTGACAACACCAAATACTGGCAGAGATGTGGGACAACCAGAACGCTATACATTATCAATGGGCATGTAAAAATGATAACTTTGAGGTCTGGCAGTTTCTTATAAAACTAAACATACACCTACCTTGTGAACCTGCAATTCCACTTCTGGATGTTCACCTAAGAGAAATGAAAACATGTCTACCAAATGACTCACACAGGAATGTTTATAGCAGTTTCATTCATCATAGCCAAAAACTAGATATAGCTCGCATGTCCATCAATAGGAAAATAAACTGTAGTATATTAATCAAATGGAAAACTACTGAGCAATAAAAACAAATTGACTGTTGATATGCAATAACATGGGTGAGTCTCAAAAATATTTTGCTGAGTGAAAGGAGCCATACATAAAAGAATACATGCTATATGAGTCCATTTATATGAAGTTCAGGAAGAGATACAACCTATGGTGGGAAAAAATGAGAACAGTGGGAAACAGGGGGTGAGGATTGACTAGAAAGGAGCCTGAGGGAATTTTCTGGAGTACTTATGATGTCCTATATCTTGGTAGGGATTTGAGTCAGTAAGTACATGCATATATCAAAATACAGTGAATATACATATAAAATTTGTACATTTTATTGTATATAAATTTTACTAAAACCTGTAAACAAATATTAAATTCTGATTAATGATATGCATATTTGGGGAGAAATGTACTGATATCTCTAGGTTGCTTTAATATACATGAAAAATAGTAAATATTGATAGATCAATGGATGGACAGAGATAGCAAAATATAATGGCACAGTCTAATAGATGGGTATATGAATATTCTCTAATAATTTTTCTGTACATTTGAACATTTTTACAATAGAATACTGAGAAGGGGAAAAAAGCATTTCATATTCTCAAAAGCAATTCCTTCCTTATTTACTCCATGAAGAGAAACAAAGTAAGCAATAACTTCTGAAAGTTGTCACTTGCTTATTATGTTTCTGGCTGGATATGAGTTTTCACAGAACTAATGTGAAACACTACTGGGTTTTTAATGTTATCATGTTATTTTGTTTTATATACATCATTGGGAAGTTAACTTGTTTAACCTTGACTTATCATTTAAAATTCTGTTGGCTTTGGAAAGTCTTAAAAATGGGATACATTGTCATTATTTTCAATATCAGAAATTCTGCCTACTACCTCTGTTTTGAGAATACACTTGAGGTTCTATCATAATTTATAAGAATCAAGTATCTGAAAGGCTATTTGCTGGAATTTCTATATAATCATGTGTGATTAAAATGAAGTAGGAAAATAAAATCACACTTTTCCTCCTCAGTGATTTATTTAAATTTTGGTGAATGTAGTTTTTTTTGCACATATGTTATTCAGACTAGAAAGAAAAAAATCTATAATTTGCTGCAGACTTTGCCCAGCTTTGGTCTTCCTTAGGCTTATTGGAATAATTTAGAGGACAGAAAGGAGAATGGAAGGTAATTATAAATACTTCATAAATTGTGATTGATTCGATATTAACTCTCTTTATTACTCAATTGTTATCAATTTTCATTTAATCAGGATCTCTAAATTCCATTAAAAGTTAAACAACAATTAAAGATTTCAGGTTTACAGAGAAGAATTAGAGGACAAAATAACTACTACAAAGTCATAGTATAAATTAAATAGCATAGAATTAGAGTATAGAATTACTGATTCCTCACATAGCAGTCTTCCTTCTGGAATCACTTCTTTCCCTAATTTATTATGCTTCATAGTTGAATGTATTTGGATTCAACTCACTCAATATGCACTCCTTCAAGAAAGTATCATTTTATCTTGTTTGCTTTACTAAAGAATCAAAATACTTAAGGCAAGTCTCTATATTATAAGAGTAATTATCACTATCTCTCTGAAAAGCAGTTCAATCTCTAGTAAAAAGTATGGATTCATTACAGATTTTAAATGGTGTAATAACAACGACATTGTCTGCTTCTCTCAGAAATAACCAGAAAAAAAATTGGAGGAAGAAAGAAAAATGTAAATATCATCTTCAATAAGAGTAGGAAACAGGCCAGGCACGGTGGCTCACGCCTGTAATCCTAGCACTCTGGGAGGCCAAGGCGGGAGGATCGCTTGAGTTGCTCAGGAGTTCGAGACCAGCCTGAGCAAGAGCGAGACCCCATCTCTACTAAAAATAGAAAAAATTAGCAAGTCAACTAAAAATAGAAATAAAAAATAATTAGCCGGGTGTGGTGGCTCACACCTGTAGTCCCAGCTACTCAGAAGGCTGAGGCAGAAGGATGGCTGACGCCAAAGCACTATAACCCAGGCAAAAGAGTGAGACTCTTGTCTCAAAAAAAAAAAAAAAAAAAAGAGTAGGAAATATCTGTAACACCAAATCATGAAATTGAGGAAGGGGGTGCCAAATGTAACAAAGGCCAAATGGGTTTGAGGAAATGATGAGATAGGATGCCTACATCTGCAGATCTCAGTAAAAGCCAGTAGAATGCATTCTGCAAAGAAGTTGCTGTGCTCTGAGGGGCAAAAATCAGCAATTTTGGAACCATTCAGAGGCTACAGTAGGAGCTTCTCAATACCTAGCTGGGCACCAAGGAGGAGGAGAGGAGGAGGAGCTGAGTGAAGAATTGGAAATATACCGTATTTTTAAAAAGGTATTGTGGGGAAAGAGACCCTGTATTATGAGCAGCTTTCTAGTTGCCAATTATTTGTTGGCTGGGGAGAAGTTAAGAATAAAATAACTCTCTCAGACAACCATGGGTCCTAAGGGACTTCATTGTGAACTAAGGAGAATTCTTGCTAGCCTGAAACACAGTCTTGCCACTTCCTCACATGAACCTCTTACAAATAGCTGGTCCAGGAAGAATAGATGACTCATTATTATAAAAAAATCAGCAGGGAATTTATATAAGGAGATTATAATAAAACAGTTGAAAAGAACACAACAAAAATAAAAATAAATAGCAATTGAAAAACTGATGAATAGTGAAAAACAACTGATGAAAGTTATAATAAAATATATTCCTTAAATAATAGAAAAACTTAATCTTGTAAATGCTTTGATAAAACTAGAACACAAAGCAGAGTTAGGTTAAGGAAGATTTGGTGCAGAAGAAAAAGCCTTAGCTAACACAGTTCAGGAAATAAGTGGAAGAGAAAAATAAAATTGTCAATGAAATAAGGGGCATATTGGAAGTGCAAAAGGAGAATAGACGTTTCTGAAAAACATAGTAAGGAACATGGGAAAATCGAGAAAAAGGTAGACTTGAATCTATAGATCGCGAGGGCACATGAAGAGCCAGGAAAAATTTACATAGAATAATTACATCAAGGCACAACCTAGTAATGTTATCGAACTGTAAAAATTAAAGAATGACCCTAGAGAAAAAGAAAGAACAGATGAGGGGGAGAAAGATTCGGATTGACTTCAGAATTCTCAGGAAAGTTCAATGTCAGAAGACTGTGGAGCAATATAAAGTCCTCAAGGAAAGTGTAAACCAAGATCTAGCCAAACGTTGTCAGGTTAAAAGGCAACAGTCATATTTGAACATGCAGGAACTCAAAAAATATAATTTCCCTGATGCTTTCTTGAGAAACTATTACAATACACATCCCAGCTAAAAAGTAAATGATAAAGAAAATATAGACCTGCTGTGAGCATGGAATCCATAAGATTAGTGTGGAGTTTACTATTCCAGAACAGAATTTACGTGTTATAAGCTCTGACAGTGTATATATCGTATGAACTAAAATCATTGGGAAGATAAAGGTAAGAGATAGTAGAAGGTAGTAAAACTAACAGGAAGGGTGTACTCTAGTAAAATTAAAGACCAAGTTAATAAAACCAGAAAAAAGGAAAACATGGGATCTAGGAAACAGGTGATCCAGCACAGAAGAGCTCCATAAGGAAGTCCCAGGATTTCATTTGTACACCAGGCCTAGCCCAGGGAGTTTTCCACAGGGAAAAAAAAGAAAGTGATTTATTTGAGCATATGAAAAATATTATTGAATAGCATGCCACAATGATGATGGAACATTTGGAAAAAAATGCTGATAGATGTGCTGGAAACAAAGCAAATGAAAAAATGCAGCAGCCAGGCAAGGTGGTACATGCCTGTTGTTCCAGCTACTCAGGGAGGATCACTTAAACCCAGGAGTTTGGAACCAACCTAGGCAACATAGGGAGACCACCATCTCTAAAAGAAACAAACAGAAAAAGTAAGAGAACCCAAAAGAAACAAAGAAAGAAAAAAAAAAATAAAAAGAGACCCTATCTCAACAAAAAACCAAACAATGAAAAACATGAAACAATTATCAACTCTGGGAAAAACAAAATACAGTCATGTACCACATAGTGATGTTTTGGTCAATAACAGACCGCATATATAATGGTGGTCTCATAAAATTATAATAAAGGTTCCCTATACAGTTGTACCATTTTAATCTTTTATACTGTATTTTTCCTATACCTTTTCTTTGTTTAGATATGCTTAAATGCACAAATACTCACCATTGTATTACTATTGCCCCTAGTATTCAGAACAGTGACATGCTGTAGAGGTTTATAGCCTGGGAGCAATAGACCGTACCACATAGCCTAGGTGTGCAGTAGGCTATATCATCTAGGTCTGTGTAAGTATACTCTATGATGTTCCCACAACAACGAAATTGCATAATGATGCATTTCTCTGAATGTATCCCCATTATTAAGCAACTCATGACTGTAGTTGTATAAGAAAGGAGTGGTGTTCTTAGTACACTGTTCAGCAGTTTATGCTATTTGCATAAATATATTTTGAAACTTACTGATTTAACCAAATCGGGAGAACTGAGAGAGGGAGAGTTGTATGTGTGAGAAAAATCACTAAAACTTTTATCTTGGTAAGAGATATAGTTAATATTGATAAGCAAGAAATCAAAAAGAACTAAGATCTCTTCTACCATTGGGGGAAGATAATATATCTGATACCTAATATTGAAAAATTAAGAAATATCAGTATAAATATTTTATTTAGAAGGATGGAAACAAAAGGTGAATGGCTAGAAGAGTTGAGGCTGGTAGTTTCTGGAGCTTAGAGAAAAATGGGGAAGGGTTTTCTTTCATAATAAATCCTTTAGTACTATTTGACTTTTTTTTTTTTTGTTAAAGACACGGAGTTTCGCTCTGTCATCTACACTGGAGTGCAGTGGCAGTTTTATTTTTTTATCAACAATAATGTGGCATGTATTACTTTTTAATTAAAATAAATGAATAAATACATAGTCTGTGTTCATGGAAAAACAAGGACCCAGATCGAGGTAACGTTTCCGTGTAGCCACCATATGGTTGACAAACTGTGTAACTTTTAGCAGACTATCTTGTATCTCAGTTTTCTTTATCAAAATATGAATAATTATTACGACATGTGTTCTTGGTATAAGCAATTATACTGTTAGAGGTTTACAACATAGTTGTCAAGACTTACACACCCAGGTTTAAAATGTGGCTCCAGGTTGGGTATGATGGCTCACACCTGTAACCCCAGTACTTTGGGAGGCCCAAGCAGGAGGATCAATTGAGGCCAGGAATTTGAGACCAGCCCGGGCAATATAGTGAGATCCTGTCTCCGCAAGAAATTAAAAAAGAAATTAACCACGAGTTGTGGTGCATGCCTGTAGTCCCAGCTACTCTGGAGGCTAAGGCAGAAGAATCCCTTGAGCTCAGAAGCTTGAGGTTGCAGTGAACTGTGATGATGACAGCCACTGCATTCTAGCCTAGGTAACACAGTGACTTAAAATAAGATAAAATGTCTTAAAATGAAATGAAATAAAATAATTAAAGGGGAGAGAGCCAAAACAGCCGACTAGAGACATAGCTTGTTGGACTTTCCTGGCTGAAAGGTAGAAGGGTAAACTGAGCAGAGCAGAGAACAATTGCAGCTTGGGCGTGGATCACAGAGACAACAGAGACATCTGGAGACCCCACCAAGAAGGACTGTGAAGCTGAGGAAGAGGAAGAGAGAGAAATGAGGACAGCATTGCAGACCAAATCCAGAGAAGCTCAGAGCCCAGTGAAAGGCTAAGGGGGGCTCCCCTCCCCCATGTGGGTGACTCTAGCAAGAAGCAGGACACAAAACTCTCAACCCCTGGGAGAGTGCCATGAGAGACCAGAAAGCTGGGCATTCTTACACCTAGACACCTTCTCTGCACCTCCTCCATTGCTGGCGTCACAGAAAGTGATTTTGGCTCAAGCTGGCTTGTAGCTGTGACCTCTCTCTGCTATAGCAACAGTGAGAGTGCTTGGTGCTGAGAAGCCTGTTTCTCTGCAGTGGGGGGGGGGGTGTGTGTGCTCCCAGCCAAGCCTACCACTGAGAGTGGGGCCACCACAGTGGCATAACCGGAGAGAGGTTCATCAAATCTACTAAAGCACCCCAAAGGCAACTCAAGGACAGCACTCCTCTCCCTGAACAGTCTGGGACTGATCTTTGGGGACTTGGAGATAGGTCCATAAGCCAGCCCTGGCACCCTCAACTCTTGATTGAGAGGCCTAATGAGAAGGAACTAGCAAAAGAACTCCAGAAATATGAAAAATCAAAGGGAAAGGACACCCTCAAAAGAGAACAATAACTCCTTACCAATGATAACAACCTAAATGAAAAGATTAAAATGAAAGATGAAGAATTTTGAATATGGATTGTAATGAAGCTCAATATAATACAAAAGAAAATAGAAACCCAACACAAAGAAGTCACAAAAACGTAGGAAATAAATGAAAAATTCTCTAAAGAAAACGAATTATTAAAGAAAACCAAACAGAACTTCTGGAAATGAAAATTCCATTCAAGGATTTACGAAACACAGTGGAAAGCCTTAAGAATAGGCTAGATCAGGCAGAAGAAAGAATCTCAGAGCTTGAAGATAACACATTTGAACTAAACAGGTCAGTCAAAGAGAAAGAACAGAAATAAGAAGAATGAACAAAGCCTGCAAGAAATGCAGGATTATGTAAAAAGGCCAAATATAAGAATCATAGGCATCCCAAAGGGTGAAGAAGAAAATACACAAGGGTTGGAAAATCTATTTGAAGGAATAATTGAGGGAAATTTCCCTGGCCTTCCTAAAAAATCTAGATATCCAGATACAAGAAACTAAAAGGACTCCTGGGAGATTCATTGCAAGGAGGCAATCACTACAATACATAGTCATTAGACTTGCCAAAGTAAATAAGAAAGAGGCACTCCTATGGCAGTAAGGCAAAAAAATCAGGTAACTTACAAAGAAAAACCTATCAGACTAACTGTAGCTTTCTCAACTGAGACCTTACAAGCCAGAAGGGATTGGGGCCCCAGTTTCAGTCTTCTCAAACAGAATAATGGCCAGCCTAGAATTTTATATCCTGTGAAACTAAGTTTCTTATATGAGGGAGAAATAAAGACCTTCTCAGACAAGGAAACACTGAGGGAATTTGTCAAGACCAGATCTGCCCTGCAAGAAGTACTCAGAACTGCATTATACATGGATCAACACAGTAGACACCCACCAGTGTAAAATCACCCAAAAAATAAAGGTCAGAGCCCAGATACCACAATTGCTCAAGAGGTAAAACAAAGCAATAAAGTTGTACTCAACAGAATGAACAGAAATCCAGCCCACTTATCAATTCTTTCAATAAATGTGAGTGGCTTGAATTCCTCACTCAAGAGATTTAGCCTGGCTGAATGGATAAAAAAACACAAGCCAGTATCTGCTGTCTCCAGGAAACACATCTAACCCCCAAGGACTCAAGGTGAAGGGATAGAAAACAATATTCCATGCAAATGGAAACCAAAAGAAAGCTGGTTTTGCCATTCTCACATCAGATAACATAGATTTCAAATCAACAAAAGTAAGGAAAGACAAAGATGGTCATTATATAATGGTAAAGAGAACCATTCAACAAGAAGACATAACAATTCTAAATATTTACATACCTCACAAAGGAGCACCCACATTCATAAAGCAAATCCTACTTGATCTAAACAAAATGATAAACAGCAGCTGTGGACTTCAACACCCCACTGACAGAATTGGACAGATCTTCCAAACAGAAAAAAACAAAGAAACAATGGACTTAAATGAAACCGTAGAACAAATGGGTCTAACAGACATCTATATAACATTCTACCCAAAAAACACTGAATATACATTCTTCTCAACAGATCATGAAACACCATTGTCTAAGACTGATAATATGCCACAAAACATGTCTCAACAAATTTTTAAAAATAGAAATTATACCATGTATCTTCTTGGACCACAGGAGAATAAAATTAGAAATCAACTCCAACAGAAACACTCATCTACACACAAAGTCATGGAAACTAAACAACCTACTGCTGAATGATAGCTAGGTCAAGGAGGAAATTAAGATGGAAATCAAGATTCTTTGAATTAAGTGATAAAGGGGACACAAGTTATGAAAATCTGTGGGATACAGCTAATGCAGTGCTGAGAGGAAAATTTTGTTTTTTTTTGTTTTTTTTTGAGACAGAGTCTCACTTTGTTGCCCTGGCTAGAGTGAGTGCCGTGGTGTCAGCCTAGCTCACAGCAACCTCACACTCCTGGGCTCAAGCAATCCTACTGCCTCAGCCTCCCAAGTAGTTGGGACTACAGGCA
>CAUYSK010080317.1:0-20896 GCA_963575035.1 Avahi laniger | reverse complement strand
AGAGTTCGAAACCAGCCTGAGCAAGAGTGAGACCCCGTCTCCACTAAAAATAGAAAGAAATTAATTGAACAACTAAAAATATATAGAAAAAATTAGCCAGGCATGGTGGCGCATGCCTGTAGTCCCAGCTACTCGGGAGGCTGAGGCAGAAGGATGGCTTGAGCCCAGGAGTTTGAGGTTGCTGTGAGCTAGGTTGATGCCATGGCACTCACTCCAGCCCAGGCAAAAGAGTGAGACTCTATTTCAAAAAAAAAAAAAAAAATTAAGGGAAGAAAACTCTAAGATCATTTCAGATAGATGTGGGAAAGGCATTTGATGAAATTCAATGTCTCTTTTTGGATGAAAGCATTTAGTAAACTAGGAACAGAGGAATTTTTCTTAACATGGTAAAGAGTAGTTACCAGAAACCAACGAAGAACATCGCATAATGATAAAATCCTATCAAAATGTTCATTAATTTAGGAAATAGGCAAAGATGCCTCTTATCACTGCTATTATTGTTCTTTATTGCTTTAGAGCAGGGTTTTTCAGTGTTGGTACTTTTGACATTTTTTGACCCTATAACTTTTTTGTTGTGGGAGGTTGTCCTATGCATTGTGGGATATTTAACAGTATCCTTGGTCTCTATCTGTCGGATGACAGTGCTACTCCTTCCCTACCCCAGTCATAACAACAAAAAATGTTATTGTCTCAGCAAAATTATGCTGGTTGAGAATCACTGCTTTAGAAATTTTAGATAGGTTTAGCAAGACAAGAAAATAAATAGATATCACATTTGAAAAGGCAGAAACAAAGTTATCTTTATTTGTAAATTATGCTATTATCCATCTGTATCAAAATCTAAGTGAATTAACTGAAATATTTAGAAATAACATGGGAGGTTAAGAATGTGGCCATATGGCCGGGCACAGTGTCTCTGACCTATAATCCCAGCACTCTGGGAGGCTGAGGTGGGAGGATTGCTTGAGGCCAGGAGTTTGAGCCCAGTCTGGGCAATATAGCAAGACTTTATCTCTAGAAAAAATAGAAAAATTAGCTGGACGTGATGGCGCATGCCTGTAGTCCTAGCTACTTGGGAGACTGAGGCAGGTGGATTGCTTGAACCCAGGATTTCAAGGCTGAAGTGATCTGTGATCACCCACTGCATGCCAGCCTGGGTGTCAAAGTGAGACCCTATCTCTTAAAAAAAAAAGTAGCCACATGTAAGATAAGTGCCAAGAATTAGTAACTTCCCAGCAATAAGAAGATGTAATAGGTAAAATGATCCCTTTCACTATAGAAAAACTCTATAAAATTCTTAGAAACACAAGCTTGACAAGAAATGTAAGATTTGTATGACGAAAACGATGAAACTTTACTGAAGGACATAAAACAGGGCTGGAAGGAGTGGAGAGTCACACTGTGTTTCTGGATGGGAAGACAATATGCTAAGGATCTCAACTCTCTTCACATTAATGTATATATTTTATGCAATCCTAATCAGAATTTTAATGTTGTTTTTTCCCCCTGGGAACTTACAAGGTTGTTTCTAAAGTTCGACTGGAATATGCGTGGGAGAATAGCTAAGACATTTTTGGAAAAGAATAATGAGGTGTGACTGCCCCTACTAAATATGAAGTCATACTGGAAAACCATATGAAAATCACATGGTACTATTCCTAAATACCATAACCTACCGAAAGAAACCTGTGCTCCTTGGAAAAAGGATCCAGATCTTGGGCAAGAAATGCATATGATTAGCTTATAACATCTTTCATACTGCAAAGCAAGAAAGATTCTAAGACTACTAGGGTCATGTCAAAGACACAGGAGCCAGATCGAAGGGGCTCCTACTGGCCATTCCATGCAAACTCATTAAATATGTTATGATCCATGAAGTCATAATAAAACTTAAAAATAATTTGGAAGATGTGAGGGAACTCATCTGAAACTGGCAAATAAAGGGAGAGTGGCAAGCATTTTTCCACCCTTTCATGTACAAACTGCACCTCCGAGTAACCAAAAGGTTGACATTGGACAGTTCTTCACAAAAGAATTTCCACTAAGAAATGCTCCCCCTTCCAAAAAAAAAGAAAGACTGTCACCATTTTGCAGTTGCTGATGAGTATCAGAATCAATCAGAATCAGGCAGTAATCATTAGTGGCTGCTAAACTTAGGTGAGAGGCCGACGGGGCACTTTATAACACATGGACGGGGCTGACAGCCGACTGATTGATCTTACCTAACAGCCAGCCAGGCACTCCTGCATCCTGGGGTCATGCAGTGGGAAGTGCACAGTGCCACCCATGAAGTGCACAGTACTTACTGCAAAAAATTAAACTTCAGTGTGATTGAACCTCTAGAACGGACTACTAGTTTGCAGGAGGTAACAGGGTCAGAGGCATAAGTTCAACACCACCACGGGGAAGTAAGCAGTGATTTCCCTGTTAAATTTCCCTCACAGAATGTGGGAAATTCTTTTAGACAAATGACCCAGTTTTTTCAACAAATGAATGGCCAAGAGGGGGGAAAAGAAGGAGAAGAATTTTATGGACTAAGATTTAAGAGATACAGTAACCAAAAGCAAGCTTTGTGGTGTTTACATTCCCCTTTGACTTCCCCATCCCTAGCCAAGGACATATAACCTTGAAATCCTTTATCCCCTAGGAGAACCAGCCTTTGATGTCACCTATAAATTCCTGACCCCCAACATAGGTGTAGTCTGATGTCCCCTTTACCACCCTGCCCTAGTATCTCTGGCAGAATAACTTCCCTTCCACCTGAGTTTGGCTGTCTGCATTCCCTAGGGAGAAGGTGGGCTGGGGCTGCTGTTGCTCCGTGCATTTTCATCTCTTCCTTCCTCCTGTCTTCCCTCAGCTTACTCCCAGCACCTGGATAATGAGATTAGTCACAGCAGCTACCTGGGCACTGACTACCCCACAGCCATGACCCCCACTTCCCCTCGGCGCTACTCCCCAGTGGCCAAGGATCTGCTGGGAGAGGAAGACATTCCCCGAGAACCTAGGCGCATTGTGATCCACCGGGGATCCACGGGCCTGGGCTTCAACATCGTGGGTGGCGAGGATGGTGAAGGCATCTTCATCTCCTTCATCCTGGCTGGGGGCCCTGCAGACCTCAGTGGGGAACTGCGGAAGGGGGACCAGATCCTGTCGGTGAGGGAAGGCCTGCCCCTGCCTGCACTGCCACCCCCCACACGCCCCACCCCGCCCCGGGCAGAGCCCAGAGCTCTTGGGGAGGGGTGCAGGTGGGCTGAAACCTGGTCCTCTTGCTGGACCACTCCCTTCTCCACCTGGACCCTAGAAGTGCTGCCTACCTCTCTCCCCTGACTCAGCCTCTCCTCTTCTCTCTAGGTCAACGGTGTTGACCTCCGCAATGCCAGCCATGAGCAAGCAGCCATTGCCCTGAAGAATGCGGGTCAGACGGTCACGATCATTGCTCAGTATAAACCAGAAGGTACCAGGCCAGAAGCTCCCGGTCTTGTTGGGCTAAGATGATCCTCAGAACTGTCTCCCCAGCTGATGGCTTCAGTGGGGGTGGAGGGGGTGGTAGGATGGGGCCAGAGCTCAGGAACCTTCTCGTCCTTCCTCAGAGTACAGCCGATTCGAGGCCAAGATCCATGACCTTCGGGAGCAGCTCATGAATAGCAGCCTGGGCTCAGGGACTGCCTCCCTGCGGAGCAACCCAAAGAGGGGCTTCTACATCAGGTCCGAGGCCCCCCGGGCTGGGCTCCTCAGGCTGCTCCAGGTTCCTCTGTGCCCTGTGCCTGCCTGTTCCTCTTTCTCCAAACCCTGCCGGCCCTAGCTTCCCCCACCCAGGCCTGCCACCCAGCTGTATTCACGTGCTGGCCTGCACAGGCTGGCATGGGAAACCCTCCATGTCCATTGGAAAATGGCCTGTGCCCCTAGCGTCCCAATTGCCTTCTAGCCCCTGGTCACCTTGGCCCTTCCCCAGTACTCCCAGACTGCCCCCTAATTTGGCACCTAGGAGGTTAATGCCTCGCATAGCAGGGGCTTATAGGGCATTTTCAATGTGTCTCCAGCCTTCATATCCCTGTGGCAATCCTGGGGAGATGGACCACAGCTCTCTTGCCCTGGCTCCTGTCTCTCCAGGGGCACTTTGCTCTCTTCTTAGGGCTCCTCTCCTCATTGACTCATCTTGCCCGCCCTCCCCCAGGACCGGCACTGTGGCTCAGGCTTCTGCTGGAGCCTCCTACTCTTCCTCCCTGATCCTGTCCCCTCGTGCATGGCCTCCTCCGTGGCTGTGCTCTGCCAATGTCTCTCAGAGCTGTCAGCCCTGACCTGACCTCTTCCTGGAGGACCAGACCTGCACTTCTGGCCATCTGCTTTCTGGTCATTTCCACTGGGATGTTCCACAGGCATCTCACACTCAACACATCCCACACTGAGCTCATCATCTTTCTCCTTGTGTTGTTTGGACTTGTATTCTCTGTCTTGCCAAGTCAGCGTTTCCTCCCTTGCTGGATGGCACCCCCGACTACCCAAATGCCTGGCTCGGACCTGAGTCCTTGCTCGGCCCTTCCTTGCCTGCTGGGGTCTCTTCCCTTCTCCTGTCCCAAAGCTTCTCTGCATCTTTGCAGAGTATGACCACTTAGAGAGAGTGGTCATTCCTTCTTTTGTCCTGACCCCACTGGTTGTGACTTATTGACACATTAAGGAATTTGATAGTGATAAGTGTAACCAAAGTTTGCAAACGAGGGACCTTTTTTTCTTATGAATTTTGGCAGATTCAAGGTTACCCCTGCGGCTTTGTGATGTGTTTTGCAAACTGCTTTCTTGAATGGGTGGAGTTCCGGCTCTCACTCTGGAAATTGCATTCGGTGTGGACTGAAAGACGGTTAATAGTTGTGGTGATTAAGAGTTACAGTGGGACTTTTGGTCCTCACAGTTTTTGGGTTTCTCAGAGTCCACAGCACCTATGGGAGTGCCCTCAGCAGACCTCCAGGGTGTCTAGTGTGTCCTTCCTGGAGTCCTCAGCCAGCCTCTGACCAATACCCACTTGCCCTCTAGGGCCTTGTTTGATTATGACAAGACCAAGGACTGCGGCTTCCTGAGCCAGGCCCTGAGCTTCCGCTTTGGGGATGTGCTGCATGTAATTGACGCTAGTGATGAGGAATGGTGGCAGGCGCGGCGGGTCCACTCTGACAGTGAGACCGACGACATTGGCTTCATCCCCAGCAAACGACGGTGAGGCTCCTGGGGTCTGTAGCCTTCCTGCCACAGGCACTGAAGTTCCCAAGGTCCTCCAGGGTGGGCAGCCAATAGGGGATGGGTCTGCCCTCTGACCTCTTGGGAATCCTCTGCTGGGCCCTCCTGGGGACCATGGCTCCCATGAGCCTTTGGGGTAGACAGCTCCTCATTGAGGAGCATGGGGTCTGGGGCCTGCCGGGAGATGGGGTTGTCAGGTGGTCCAGAAAGTGGGAACCGTAGAGCTCCTCACTGGGCATTTCCCTACCCCCCCCCCCCCCCCCCCCGTGTATTTCATAGGGTTGAGCGACGAGAGTGGTCAAGGTTAAAGGCCAAGGTAGGTGGAAAAGGGGTGAGCTTGGGTGGAAGAGCAGGGGCTCATGCCGCTGAACTCTTAACAAACCACCTGACCTGCTTTTTCTTCCTAGGACTGGGGCTCCAGCTCTGGATCACAGGGTAGGTAGGGCCTGTTCGGGAAGACGTGGGGTGAGAAGAGCACTCAGCTGCTCTTGACATCCTCAGGAAGGCAAAACAGGGGCTCCAGGTCCCCTGCCTTGGAGCCCCTCGCAGACACCCTACCTCCCACCAGGTCGAGAAGACTCGGTTCTGAGCTACGAGACAGTGACGCAGATGGAAGGTGAGCCCTGGTCCCTAGTCCCTGCCGTGGCCCTAGCCCCTGCTACTCCCTCTCTGTGCGCAGCCTAATCTAGGCTCTCTCCCCAGTGCACTATGCTCGCCCCATCATTATCCTTGGGCCCACCAAGGACCGTGCCAATGATGATCTCCTCTCTGAGTTCCCCGACAAGTTTGGATCCTGTGTTCCCCGTGAGTGCTGGGGCCTTGGCTGCGGGTGGGGGTGGGGGCAGGCCGAGCAGCCCCACCTGTGGGAACCATAGGTAGAGCCACCTGTGGGCACTGATGTGCAGGGCGACACAGGGTTTCTCAGAGAAGGGGTGCTTCTCAACCACCCTCATGTTCTGCAATAGCCATTCCCTGGCCAGAGACATGGGAACCCCGAGGGTACTGGGGGAGGGAGTTCCATCCCTCCTCAGTGTTGATCTTCCCAGCAGCCCCCTTCCACTGAAGGGCCAGAGGGCTCTTTTGGGCTTGATTGATGTAGGCAGGTTTCAAGCCAGAGGGATGGTGGTTAGATCTTTGGGGGGTGGGGTGACTTCCTGGCAGATACGACACGGCCCAAGCGGGAGTATGAAATCGATGGCCGGGATTACCACTTTGTGTCATCCCGGGAGAAAATGGAGAAGGACATTCAGGCGCACAAGTTCATTGAGGCCGGCCAGTACAACAGCCACCTCTATGGGACCAGCGTCCAGTCCGTGCGAGAGGTGGCAGAGCAGGTAGGCCCTGGGGGGCACCTGGTCCTCTTCCTCCTCCCCTCTCCCCACCCCATTGCCCCCCTCCAGCTCTCTCTAACTCTCTTTCTCTCGGTCTCTTTCCCTGCTGGGTCTCGGCTCCGCTCCTCCACCTCCTTCTCCTCTTGGGCAACTCTGTCTGATGCCTGCTCTCTTGTGCCCCGCTCCCCCCACCTCACTTCCTGACCCCAAACTCCCCACCACCATCTGTCCCCTTTCTCTGTTCCCCTCCCTCCTCCTTGCCCCATTTCTCCTCTCTTCCTGTGGCTTCGTCTTTGGTGGCCTGGCCTTCCCCCACTTGGTCCTTACCCTTTTCCTGACCCCCCTCTGCCCCTCTCCCGGCTCCTCACCTTTTCTGGGGCCCCACTCCCCTCTCCCACTCCTGCTAACTCCTTTTCCCTGCTGCTCCCCACACTGCCCGCCCTCCCTGCACTGCTCCTTTCTCCATCTGCCTCCCCTCCCTCCCATCTGTCTCTCCTTGTTCCTTCCATCTGTCTGTCCTCTGTCCGTCCTCCCCTCCCTCCTCCCTCTATCCTACTTCCTTTCTCCTTTTCCTTTGCTTTCCTTCCCCACCTGTCCTGTTGCTGCCTTCTGCACCCCCACCCCACTTGCTGCTGCCCCTGTTACCCCTGCTCTGCCACCATCTTTTGGGTCTACCTGCTTCTCCTCCCTCCATTCTGTCCCATCCCTGCTCTCTTCCCTTGTTCTCCATCTTCCCCTTTCCTTTTTCTCTCTGTCCTTTACTCTGTCTGTTCATACCCCCTTCCTGCCCTGTCTGCCCATGTGTCTTTTGGCATCCATGTCCCCCGGCCTCTTTTGCCAACCTGTTCCCCACCTTTCCATGTCCTGTGTCCCATCCTGGTACCTCTGTCTGTCCTTTCCCACCACCTGCTGGCCCCCCTCCACCCACCCTGCCTGCCCCCAGGGGAAGCACTGCATCCTTGATGTCTCAGCCAATGCCGTGCGGCGGCTGCAGGCGGCCCACCTGCACCCTATCGCCATCTTCATCCGCCCCCGCTCCCTGGAGAATGTGCTGTGAGTATGGTCATGGGGGTCTCCCTTCTGCTCCCCCACACCTGTGGCCCTAGGCCTCACGAGGCCTCTGCGTTGAACTCTCCCCTCACAACTCTGGACACAGTTCCAGCAGCCCTTGAGGGGGATCTGCATGGAACCCAAAGGATGCAGGGAGTCTAGGCCTTTCCCCTCCTTGCTTGCCCTGGGTGAGGCAGGACTAGAACTCCCAGCAGCCCCTGGGGCACATGCCCGATGGGCGAGCCAGGGCCCCTGGGGCTGTTGGGAATTAGAGTTCAAATCCCTTCTGTGGGGCTGAAGGTTGGACCGATGAAGCCTTGGGAGAGCTCCCTGGAGTAGCTACACCCGTCTGGGGTGGGTTGCAGGTGGGGCTCACCTGTGGCCCCAGGGGATATTGGGAGTTGTATTATTTTGTTGTGTCCTCCAAGTAAGAAAATACTGGTTGCAACTTAACACCTGTGGAAGGAGGAGGTGAAAGGCAGGGTGGGGCGCGCCCTCAGGTCTGCGTCTCCCTCCCTTTCACAGAGAGATTAACAAGCGGATCACAGAGGAGCAAGCCCGCAAAGCCTTCGACAGAGCCACCAAGCTGGAGCAGGAGTTCACAGAGTGCTTCTCAGGTGAGGCTGCAGCGAGGCGTTGCCAGCACACAGAGTGCCTCTGCTCAGCTTCAAAAAAGCCGCCTCCACCGTGTGGATGGCTTAGAAAGAGGTGCCCCCTATGGGGTGGGTGCAGCCCCATGGTTCTTTGGCTTGGAGAATTAGAAAGAGGTGCCCCTTCCTCTGGATGGTGCCACCCCCTTGGCCAGGTGTCCTCTGGACCTTGGCCTCACTCCCTGCTCTACCCTACTCCCAGCCATCGTGGAGGGTGACAGCTTTGAGGAGATCTACCACAAGGTGAAGCGTGTCATCGAGGACCTCTCAGGCCCCTACATCTGGGTCCCAGCCCGAGAGAGACTCTGATTCCTGCCCTGGCTTGGCCTGGACTCGCCCTGCCTCCATCACCCGGGCCCTTGGTCTGGACTGAATTGCCCAAGCCCTTCGCACCCCCCTGGCCTCCCTCCCACCCCTTCTTATTTATTTCCTTTCTAACTGGATCCAGCCCATTGGAGGGGGGACACTCCTCTGCATGTATCCCTGGACCCCAGAACTGGGCTCCTGAACCCCTGGAACCTGGGGTCTGGGGGGGAGCTGGGCTTTTGGTTCCGAGCCCTTGCTCCTTAGGACCCCTACCCCCTCCCCGCCCCCAACGCACACACACACCCACCGGGGGCCACCTGCCCTCCCCCATCTTCTCCCACACACATTCCAGAAGTCAGGGCCCCCCTCAAGGAGCACCCGCTGCAGGGATGCAGGGCCTCAGGCTCCGCTCTCTCCTGAGGCAGGGTCTGGGGTCAGCCCTGCCCTCATTATAGCTCCTCATGTCCCTTGATTTCTCATTTATTTTTTCCACTTTTTTTCTTCTCAAAGGTGGTTTTTGGGGGGGAGAAGTAGGGGACTCCACTGCGGGCCCCCTGCCTTCCACATGCCCCCCACCTTTTTTCTTTGCTGGTTTGCATGAATGGAAGGTCTAACTGTGGCTTTTTTTTTTTCCTGGGATTTTTTTTTGGGGGGGAAAGGGGAGGGATGGGTTTAGGGACTGGGAAATGTGGGAGGGAGGGTGGGGGGCAGGGGTTGGGGGTCCGGGAGCCAGGGAAGACTGGAAATGCTGCCGCCTTCTGCAATTTATTTATTTATTTTTTTCTTTTGAGAGAGTGAAAGGAAGAGACAGATACTTGAAACTCAGTGTGTGGCCTGGTTATTTGGGACTTGGGTGTGGAGGGAGACAGGGTGGAGCCACAGGGGTGTACAGGTCACATGAAGTCAGATCCTTCTTCACCCTGACCCAGAGAGAATAAACTGGCCTGGAAAAGGGGCTTTTGGGGGAACTGGCAAATCAAGGAACCACGGTTGGTGGAGAATGCGCCTGGGAAGGGCTGGCGCTCTCTCCAGAGTCACTGCCAGACTCAGAAAGAGGAGGCTAGACTTGCATGGGGCCCTGCAAAAGTAGTCCAGTCCTGTTGGGTAGCCCAACAGTCCCTAAAGGAAAACAGAGGAAACTTTCTTCTTTTATGTTTGTGGAGTTGTGGGCAGAGCTGGGCTCTGGAGATGATCTGTGCAGAGGTTTACTGATAAGAAATGCTGTGTGAATATTCATTAGATTTCTTTATGCCCCATCTCTATAGGAGAGATTTGAGGCAGTTTTGCAAATAAGGAACGTTGGATAGTAGAACCTCAATGCCAAAGATAAAAATAGGAGAAACAAATGCACTAGCTATGAGGGTAAATGTGATCTCTGAGCTTCCTGGTAGCCAGGGCAAAGAGGGAAATGGTCCATTACCTAGTTCTTTATTATAAAGGAGAGAGAATTTTAGTTAAGGGAGTCAGATTTTCCTGGCCCTAAGTCCTAACTGAAACTTCTCAGATGCTGCTATATAGAATGGTGCTTCTCAGCCTTCCTTCTGCCACTGTTCATGTGCCTGACAAGTTTCCACCAGGAAGACCTCAGCTGTGGCATAGATAAGATGTTGCTGGCACCAGCTGTGATACCATTCTCTTCTCCCTCTGATTCTCAGGGGCCCCAGTAGGGAAGGATGAGGCAGAGGGCCTCGTGGTGGTTCAATCATTAACAGTGCAAAAGGGCAGTTTTTGTAGCTACCCCTGACCAAAGTTGAGAGTTGGTTGCAATAGGCAGACCCAGGGCAGTGATTTCTGGGGTGGGTGTGGCTGCCCCAGCCTAAACTGATGCAAAGATAGAGGCAGAGATCCCTGAGGGGTGTCACTGAAACCACTGGCCCTCTCTGTGGATGACCCTGCAGAATTTCCTGTGCAGCCGCTTGTCCAACAGGATCCCCCCGCCACTGAATCCTGGGAGTGGGGCCAGGGGTCTGCATTTCCGGTAAGCTCCCAGGTGATTCTGGTGTCTCGAGGGTGGAGAAGCGCTGCTTCGGAACATGTTTTTCAAATAATCCTCTTAGCTTGGTTCTGTGTAAGAGCAGATGGTTTGAGGCTGTGCCGATGTTCTCTACCGTAATAAGCTGAAGGGAGAAATCTGGGAGCTGAGGAAGATGTGTGCAGGTAACGTGTCTGGATCTAAAGGAGTTAAGGATAGTTTACCTAGAAGGGGTAGAATCACCTAATTTTGCATGCATTATTTTAAAAATTGTAATTAATACATGTACCTGAAAAAATTTCAAATATAGAAGTACATATGGTTTTTAAGAAAGTTCCCTTCCCATTTCGTTCCACATACTTCTCAGGGGGAAGCACGGTTGCGCTTAAGATGTATTCTTCCAAGTCTGTAGAGAACCTTCCCTAGCTGCTTGGCGAGGGGCACTGTACTCTACTGGACCAGAGCCCTGGGCTCCCAGACTTGGGTTCAAATCCTGCCTCTTCTTCTCCTCACCCCCTTTATTTCTTTCAGCAAGTACTTATTTGGATCTTCCTTGGCGCCAGGCAGTGTTCTGAACGCTGGGAAGGCAACAGCCCTGTGCTTAGAGAACTTTGGGTCTATCCAGTGGGGTAACAGTGCTATTCGGCAGATAAGGTGACTGCTGGGCACACGTCCTTGCTAGTGTCGACAGGGCTGTCAGGGAGACCTCTTCTTGGAGCAACATTTGGGTTGAGACCTGAATGATGACAGAGACTAGGGTGGGGAGAGTGTACCAAGTGGAGAGAGGAACAGCCTGCTAGGAGTAAGTCTGGAAGGTTGCAGGACAGAAAGAGGTCACTTGAGTGGAGCGGAGTGGGGGAGGGAGAGGAACAGGAGGTGGGTCAGAGAAGTAAGCGAGGACTTACAGGATTTATTCAAAGTGCCACAACAAGCTTGTGAAGAGCCCACGGGGTTTCTACTTCAGCAGGTTACTTTGGGTGCCGGTAGGGAATACACAGCAGGGGGCAATAGTAGCCAGGTAGGTTGTTGCTGAGGTTAAGAGATGATGGTGGTGTTGCTGGCACTGTGGAATAAGAGCTTAACTTCTCTAAGCCTCGGTTTCCCTAGCCATAAAATGGGAATAACAACTACCTACCTCGAGGGATCCTTACGCGGAAGCAAGGGGCCAGTACACGTAATGCTCTTAGCACGGTGTCCAGCACTCTGTAGGAAATGGTGATGAGCATTAACAGCCTCTTGGTCTATTTTCAGTTACTGGGTAAATCTGAAAGCTAAATAAAACCTGAAATCATTTGGAGTTTTAAAAAAATTTTTACCTTCTAAAAGTAGGAAAGAGGCCTAGAGAGGTCCTGGGTTGTAGAATCCTGGCTGTCCCAAGGCCGAAAAGTTGGGTGTGCCTGGGGTGGACAGAGGGGAGTTGGGAGAAGGGGCCAGGAGGGAGAAAGACCCTGCTGCAGATGGGGGCCTCAGACCCCACCCCTCAGGCCAGGTTCTTCTCCACTGTTGACACATCGAAGCCCTGGGGGTGGCAGAGAGTCAGCTCCTCCTGTCAGCCCCAGCGATCCCCCTCTTCCCTTGCCTCTACCCCTGGTGCTGAGCCCTCTGGCCCGAGTGAGTCTCCCTGGCCTTCTCTTGCTTTATCTCAACCCTGCTCAGCCTCTCGGAGATGTGGGACCTTCAGCCGCCCTCTTTGCAAAGTTGGGCGCTCAGCCTCACCTTTGCCCTTCCTGCCCGTTTGTTCAGTCACCTCCTCTTGAGATCTGCTGATGTCTCTGCGGACCCGGGGTGCCGAGAGGCACGAGGTGTAGTCCCAACCCTCTGGGTCTGGGGCAAGAGCAAGGGAGGCTCATCCCAAACCTGAGGTTGGAAGTGCTCTGAGAGGGGTGGGCGAGGGCTGAGCGAGCTCAGACCCCAGGTCTCCTTCTCCATGGAAGGGGAGGGGGCTGTCTTAACATCCCCGGGACCCCAGCTCCGTCCCAGCGAATTGCTAACCACCCTCCAGGGTGTGGAGACAGACGTTCTCTGCCACCCTGATCCCAACCTTCCCCCGTCCCCCTGTTCCCACACTCGAGGTGGTCCTGGAGGTCTCTAATTCAACTCTTGGCTGTGCTGCTAGAGAGGGTAATAAAAATAATAGCTGCATGTGCTGAGCACTCAGTGTGTGCCCGCACCCATACTATGTGCTTTTTCACTCATTATCTCATTGAACCTTGACAATAACTCTCTGAGGTGGGCATTAAACCCACTTTCCTGATGAGGGCAGGGTGGACCAGATCTGCCTGATAGTGGCTTCAGGCTCTCTCCGCTGCATTAATGTTTCACCCCCTTAACATCCTTCCGGGGACTCCAGACCCGCATCCAGCAGCCTTCTGGACCCTGGTCAGGTGCACTGCTGTCCCCACCCTGTCCCCTCCCTCACTGCACAGTCTGCAGCCACCGGGTCTTCTTCATTCCTCTGCTAAAGTGCTGCCCATGTGGCCCTCGCTCTATGGCCTCCAGCCTCACAGTTTCTCACTGGGACCAACACAGCAGCCTCCTGACCTCCCTGCCTCTGGGCCACCCACTTCTGACACAGCAGCCACGCCAAGGCCAGGCCGTTGTTCAACTTACAGATCTGACCTCACCACTGCCCTGCCTGCAACTCTTCACGGGCTCCCGTAGTCCACGGGTCAAAGTCTTTAAACTTTGTTCGTCACGTGCCCCTATCAGTAAAATGTTTCTGAGTGTGCGTCCCCCCTGTGTATATTCACCCACCCTTAATGCTATGCATGCTGTGGTCACCAGCCTTCAAGATGGCCCCCAGTGAGTACCCTTCCGGTACTCACGCCTCGTGGCCTCTACCCTTCCATGTTGAGCAGGGCTGACCTGTGTGACCAGTAGGATAGCGTGGAAATGATGGACTGCTACTTCCGAGGCTCTGGGGGAGCCAGCGGCCATGTTGTGAGGATGCTCAAACAGCCCTGTGGAGACCCACGTGGTGAGGAACTGAGGCCTCCTGACAACTCCCAGCACTAATTTGCCAGCCACGTGAATGAGTCACCTTGGCAGCTGATCTTCCAGCCTCGGCCAAGTCTTCAAATGAATGTAGCACTGACTAACATCCTGACTGCACCCTTGTGAGAGACCCTGAGCCGGAACCAATCAGCTAAGCTGCACCTCGCTGACCCTAAGAATCGGAGTGAGATAATCAACATTCATTGCTTTAAGTTGCAAAGTTTCAGGATGATTATTTTTCAGCAATAGATAACTCATACACACGTACTACTGTATGAATTTGTTATCTACATTAAAAAACATATCCCCAAATAGAAAATCTAAAGAGATTAAAAATATATTTGTACATATTCTAATGTTTTCTTCCCACTCTAATGGATGAGCTTGTGATTCCCTGGGTGAATGTCCCCCACTTTAGAGACCTTCGTGCTTCAGAATGACATTCAAAATGCCTCTTCCCTGGGGTTTAAGGCCCTCCTCAGGATGGCCCAAGCTACCTCTCTGGCCAAATTTCTGACTTTCCGGTTTCTCTTCTGCTTCTATTCCCTCTACCCAGGCTACCTTGTTTATTACCACTGATAAAATTCTACTTGTTCTTCCAGGCCAGCATTACAGATCTCCTTTAGGGAGCCTTTGTTAAGTGCCTTGGAAGTGATTCCTGGGTTCTGAGGCCAGCCCGCTCCACTTGAATTGCTCTTGGACATGTACTGCATCCCACAGAGGGGACAGGGTGGTCGCTTTTATGAACTGTGATAATGGTAGTCACAGTTCTGAAATCGGCCCCCTAAGATCCCATTCTCTAATCCCCGGAACCTGTGACTATGATGAGCTGTCACTCTCATTGTTATGTTATTTCTATATAGTTGACCTTATATATGACAATATACACACATACATGTTATATACATAGTTGACCTTATTAGAGGGTGATCATCCAGGTAGGTGGGCCTAAGTTAATCACACAGCCCCTTTAAAACCACAGAAGCAGCTAGAGAGATATGAAGCTTGAAAAAGATTGGACATGGTGTTGCTGACTTTGTAGATGGAAGGGACCATGAGACAAAGGAATGTGGGCGGCTTCTAGGAGCCGACAGTGGCCCCTGGCTGACAGCCAGCAAGGAAATGCAGACCTCACACCCACGGCTGCGGGA
Organism: Avahi laniger; assembly: GCA_963575035.1. Lineage (NCBI taxonomy): Eukaryota > Metazoa > Chordata > Mammalia > Primates > Indriidae > Avahi > Avahi laniger. Next base: position 6,216 of record CAUYSK010080317.1, on the reverse strand, counting down.
ACTGGATTATGTCAACAACCTGAAATGGTTTGGAAGCGGATTCTTCCTCTCCTCAGCCTCCAGAAAGGAATATAGTCCTGCCAGCACCTCGATCTCAGCTTTGTGAGGCCCTGAGCAGAGAACCCAGTTGGACTTCTGCTCCCCAGACGGTAAGCTAATGAATGACTGTTATTTTAAGCCACTAAGTTTGTGATACTTTGTTACTCAGCAGTACAATAAACATGGGGCTTTATCCCTGAAGACTTTGCACAATTCAAGGTGTATATTCTTTTTGAAAATTTTCAATTTTTATTTCTAATTTAAAAAAAAAATTTATTTTTTTATGAAGGAACTTGAAATGTACAAAATTTTTTTTTATTTTTTAAAAAGCCATACCAATTTATTAACATGTGCAGGGGAGAACCACAGAGTGCTTACCCCAACCCCAATGTATAAATACACACACACACACACACACACACACATATATTTGTGTGTGTGTGTGTGTATATATACATATATATATATTTTTTTAGAGCCAGGGTCTCTCTCTGTCACCCAGGCTGGAGAGCAGTGACACAATCATAGCTTACTGCAGCCTTAAGCTTCTGGGCTCAAGTGATCCTCCTGCCTCACCCTCCCAAGTACTTGAGACTACAGGTGTGTGCTACCATGCTTGGCTAATTTTTAATTTTTTATGGGGATAGGGTCTTACTATGTTGTCCAGGGTGGTCTCAAACTCCTGCCTCAAGTGATCCTCCTACATGGGCCTCCCAAAATGCTGGGATTATAGCTGTGCACCATGGCACCCTGCTCCAAGGTATATATTCTTAAAGGAATAAATGGAAAGGGTGGACAAGTTCTCAGAATACGTAAACCTACCACCATAGTGGCATAGTTTTGTTTTTAGCTACTTTTTGGTTTTTCAGATCAGCTCTGCTATTTTGCAGAGGGCTTGCTTGTAAATTAGTGGCTTGGTATATCATACTATTTGTCTGCCTTGGGTTTTATAGTCTCTGACTTCCATTCTAAAGTTAGTGGGTTTTGAGGTGTTGTTCAGCACTGGTCCAAGCACTATCCCTTTATCAGTAAGTTTGGGGAACATGGTTATAGAGTAGAAACCAGATTTCAAAACATCTTATTCCAGTATAACATGCACACAGAAAAATATAGTCATACGTGTATAGCTTTGGCAAGTTTTACAAGCCGAACGCCCTGGGATAACCAGCATGCAGACCAAGAAGCTGAACTCTCCTGTCACCCCAAGTCCCCTCCATGCTCCCTCCCAGCCACTATTTCTGCAAGGGTGACCACTCTTCTGACCTAAACTGTGTAGGTTTATTTGCCTGAATAAGTCAGATCATAAGTGATGATATCAGGGAATGCTCAATTAACCACCCAGTAGTCACCAAAATCACCGGCCATGGCCCCAGTGCATGTAAATGACACTTTTTTTTTTTGAGACAGAGTCTCACTCTGTTGCCTGGGCTAGAGTGCTGTGGTGTCATCATAACTCACTGCAACCTCAAACTGCTGGGCTCAAGCGATCCCTCTTGCCCTGGCCTCCTGAGCAGCTGGAACTACAGGCACATACCACCATGGCCAGCTAACTTTTTCTATTTTTAGTAGAGACAGGGTCTTGCTCTTGCTCAGGCTGGTCTCGAACTCCTGACCTCAAGTGAGCCTCCTGCCTCGGCCTCCCAGAGTGCTAGGATTACAGGCGTGAGCAACTGTGCCCGGCCAATGGTTTTCAGGACACAGGCGAATGAGGGCACACACAGAGCTGTCACATTTTAGGCAAGGGATGTGTTCCTGAATATCTCACATAATCTAAAACTCTCATAATTCAAGCCTAGTTTTCTCCCTGAAATAACTGTAAAGTAGGATTTGCATGGCTTCACATTTGGGCCTAAAGTGAGACTTATTAGCATCTTTATTTTATTATTATTATTATATTTTAGCATCTTTAATATTGCTGGATTTCCAAGTTAGCATAATTTAGATTCACACAGCTCTCTCTGAAGCTTCCATGGGCCATGAGGGACCATGTTTTAGCATCTCTGGGACCCACATTCCAGTTCCAGCCCAGTTGTGTTGACCAGATGGATCCTGGTTCTGGATGTCATTCTAGGGGCTGCACAGAAGGCTGCCCAAGTTCTAGTCCTGCCTCTGCCATTTCTTTGCAGAGTGACCTTGGGCAAGCTCTTACCTTCCAGGGCCTCAGCTTTCTCATCTGTGAAATGGGATGTGCTCTGGGGATAATGAGAGAAATTAATGAATGAAAAATCCTGGGACATATAGCAGGAGGCAGTGGAGGTTTGTTGACACCAGTCCCAACTGAGGCTCCCTGCCTCTTCCCGCACTGCCCCCATGCTGCTTGGAGGAGGACTTTATTCCCCAGGAGGGTAAAGCAAGTCAGGCCAGGGCTGGGGAGCCTGGGGCTGAGCCCCACAGGAAGCTAGAGTCTGCGCTCAGATGCCAGGGTCACAGGCCTGGATTGGGCAAGAGCAGAGAACCGGTCCCTCTGATCCCGGTCATGGATATTTGGAGACACCAACAGTTCTGGGAAATTCAGAGGCGGGAAGTGAAAGGGGGGTGGGAGGGAGGGGAAACAGCAGCTCCCCCGGCCCCTCCTGGACTGGCTCCCCTCCAAATGGTGCAATGAGGAGTGAGGTGACTGGTGTGTGTGTGGGGGGAGGTCAGTCCAGGAGACCCCCCTCCCTGGGGAGGAGAGCAGAGGCAACCCATCCCCCGCTCCCAATCTCACACATCCCCCAAGTTCCAAATCCACTTCCACCTCTGTTTACTGTCCAAAGTCCCTTGAAGATGCCAAGTTCTGCGCTCTGGGACACATAGGCACGCAGACACTGAGACACAGGGCTCAGGGCCCTCCTATGGACCCTGCCTCCTCCTGTGCTATCGTCCAGGGCTGTCCACCCACCCCAATTCTCCAGGCTTCAGCCCCCTCCTTAGCCTGGGACCTGTGTGGCACTGAGAGACCCGGGAGTCAGACCTCAAGACTTCAGCAAGTGAAACAGGGGAAGAAAGGTAGGGGGATGGGAGGGGGGCCTGGGGCGTGGAGTCGGGGCTGGGTGGGGAAACGTCAGAAGATGGATTCTGGATGTCAGACCTGGGAGGAGATGGAGGTAAGAAGAAGTGTCTCATGGAGCCACCCATCAGACTTAAAAAGGGATGGGACCCACATTCCAGCTCCAGCTCTGGTCAACCCCAAGCCTAGCCTAGCTCGGCCCTGAGCCCAGCGCCACCTGTATCATGACAAAGGAGTACCAAGATCTTCAGCATCTGGACAATGAGGAGAATGACCATCACCAGCTCAGAAAAGGTGAGGGCCACCCTCTCCGCTTCTGCAGTGAGCATCTGGCGGCTCTGGCCTCCCAGCTCTTGTTCCCAACCATGACCATGGCTCTGCCTCTGGGTCTGCCCTCTCGCACTGGGAGTGGTGTCCGGGCCACCCCTCAGGGGAGGTCCAGGGTGTGGGCCTGGAGTCCCTTTCTCTGTGACAGGTGCCTCCTGGCTTTCTGGGGTGGACCCAGGGGTGTGGGAACAGCTGGAAGCTGGAGAGATGAGGTCACTGTTTCCTGTGAAGTTAGGCCCCCTCTTCCTTTCCTCTTCCAACACCTGGGGAGCCCTGGCCGTGTGCACGTGTGTGTGTGTGCACGTGTGTGTGTGTGTGTGGGGGGGGGGTGTCAGTGATAAGTTTGGTCCATGGGGGAAGGTTTCCCTGAAGAGGTTGAGGATGTCTGTGAGGGGGGCTGAGGGGTCCTTGATCTGGAAGAACATGGCCCTCCTGCTTCAAAACCAAGACTGGCTAAGTCCAATTCTTTGTTCTCTGAGGGGCGTATGTTGTTTAGGCCTGTGGTCCCCAACCCCTGCAGACCAGTACTGGTCCATGAACTGTTAGGAACTGGGCCACACAGCAGGAGCTGAGCAGCGGGCAAATGAGCGAAGCTTCATCTGTATTTACAGCCGCTTCCCATCAGTTGCATCACCGCATAAGCTCCGCCTCCGATCAGATCAGTGGTGGCATTAGAGTCTCACAGGATTGTGAACCCTACTGTAAACTGCGCATGAGAGGGATCTGGGTTGCACGTTCCTTATGAGAATCTAATGCCTGATGATCTGAGGTGAAGCTGAGGCGGTGATGCTAGCGCTGGGGAGTGGCTGTAAATACAGATTATCATTAGCAGAGAGGTTTGACTGCATAATAAATGTAATGCTCTTGAATCATCCTGAAACCACCCCCTCTCCCCCAGCCATGGAAAAATTGTCTTACATGAAACCAGTTCCTGGTGCCAAAAAGATTACGGACCTGGTTTAGGCTGAGCAAGGATGAAGTTCTTGGGGGCTGGGCTGGGCATTGTGCTTTGATGGGGGAAGGGGCCACAGGGGAAGGGTGAGAGGAGGGGAGGCCCCCCCACACTCCTGCTCCCAGGGGACAGGGCTAGAGTATCTCTTCTCCTTGAGTGGCAGTGACTTGAGGGGCCTGAAGTCTGGCTATTCCGCCTTCTCTTCCTGCACGCAGCCAACAATGGGTGAGATTCACAGAGAGAGAAAGAAACCTTCCCTTCTCTACCTTGGGGGGAGCAGCGACTCCCTAGGCAGCAGCCACTCCATGGGTCAGATTCAACTGGAGTGGGGGGAGCTCTGAGGTTTGTTGGCTGTGGTGATGCAGTCATGCCATTAGGTGTCAGCAAAGGCTCAGAGCCTCTGTAGGGCTGGGGAAGGTCAAAGATTTCCACCCCTCCCCTTTCCCCATCCCCAGTTGCCCCTGGCCCTGCGGGGTCTCCTACTGCCAAAATTTCTTTTTCCTTTTTTTTCTTTTTCTTTAATTTTGAGACAGGGTTTCCACTCTGTCACCCAGGCTGGAGTGCAGTGGCATCATCATAGCTCACTGCAACCTCAAAATCCTGGGCTTGAGCGATCCTCCTGCCTCAGTCTTCTGAGTAGCTGGGACTACAGGCATGCGCCACCACACATAGCTAATTTTTCTATCTTTGGTAGAGACGGGGTCTCATTCTTGCGCAGGCTGGTCTGGAACTTCTGAGCTCAAGCAATCCTTCCGCCTTGGCCTCCCAGAGTGCTAGGATCACAGGTGTGAGCCACCACACCTGGCCACCAAATTTCTTAATCTGTATGGTTCTTCCTAGTCTACTAGAGGGGCGCATTAGCTTGTGCCCCTCCTAGGACCCCCTGGAGTGGGACCAGGCTCTTCTCCCCACCCCATCATGGCCCGAGCTCGTGACACCTTCTCCTCTTGCAGGACCACTTCCTTCCCCACCCCTCCTGCGGCGTCTCTGCTCTGGACCCCGCCTCGTCCTGCTGTCCCTGGGCCTCAGCCTCCTGCTGCTGGTGGTTGTCTGTGTGATCGGATCCCAGAGTGTGTGCCCCAGGGGTGGGCAGGGAAGGGAGCAATATTGGGGGTGTGGTGGGGGACACAGCCTCCTCATTGTGTCCTATCCATGCCCTCTCCTGGCCAGACTCTCAGCTGCAGGAGGAGCTGCGGACCCTGAAAGAGACATTCAGCAACTTCACAGTGAGCGTGGAGGCGGAGGTCAAGGGCCTGAGCACCCAGGGTGAGGGGAGCCGAGGCTGGGCGGGGGGCTGTGGGATGGCAGGGTCATCGGGACGCTGAGCAAGTTTCTCCCCTAGGAGGCAGTGTGGGAAGAAAGATGAAGTCGCTGGAGTCCCAGCTGGAGAAACAGCAGCAGGACTTGAGTGAAGGTGAGGGAGAGAGCGAGAGAGCGAGAGAGCGAGAGAGCGAGAGAGCGAGAGAGAGAGAGAGAGAGAGAGAGAGAGAGAGAGAGAGAGAGAGAGAGAGAGAGAGAGAGAGAGAGAGAGAGAGAGCGAGAGAGCGAGAGAGAGAGAGAGAGAGAGAGAGAGAGAGCGAGAGAGAGAGAGCGAGAGAGAGAAAGAGAGAGAGAGAGAGAGCGAGAGAGAGCGAGAGCGCGAGAGCGAGAGAGAGAGAGAGAGCGAGAGAGAGAGAGAGAGCGAGAGAGAGAGAGCGAGAGAGAGAGAGAGAGAGAGAAAGAGAGAGAGAGAGAGAGAGAGAGAGAGAGAGAGAGTGTGTGTATGTGTTGGGGAAGGAGGAGAGGATATGTTCAGAGATAAGGCAGATGTAAAACCTGTTCTTTTAGAATCTGGATAGGACAAATATTTAATTATATCTATAGTACAAGGTTGACTGTGACAATATTTTTTCATGAGAAATGCTAACCA
>CAUYSK010080316.1:0-14811 GCA_963575035.1 Avahi laniger | reverse complement strand
ATTAATTTCTTTCTATTTTTGGTAGAGACGGGGTCTCGCTCTTGCTCAGGCTGGTCTCGAACTCCTGAGCTCAGAACGATCCGCCCACCTCGGCCTCCCAGAGAGCTAGGATTACAGGCGTGAGCCACCGCGCCCGGCCTTGACAAGAGTATTCTTATTGGAACGGTGAAGAAGGAAGCATGAGTGGAGTGGGTTGCTGAGAGAATATGAGATGAGAATGGCAACTATGGTCAGTCTGTTAAGGAGTTTTGCTTTGGCAGAGGAGTGGAGAAGAGAGGCCATAGCTGGAGAAGAAAATGGCTTGAGGGATCTTTTCAAAAAATTCTGGTAGATATTAGAGTATGTTTGTATGTTGATGGGCAAAAGAAATTGATTATTGTAGAATTGGAAAGTCCTTTTTTTGCTAGATCACTAGAGAAGGTACAGAGTCCTTGAATGGTAATCACAGCATAAATGAAGGGATTAATCTTTAATGGGAGCAGAGACACTTAGGGCAATGTTAAGTTTCCATTTGGGATTTGTGGTCTCACTTTAACATGAAACCAATTAATGATTGTGTGTTTTTCTCCAGCAGTGTTGACTGGGGCAGACACAGAAAGGAAGATTTTTTGAGTTAATTGGGAAGTGAGTTTAACCAGCATTGGGGTTTTTGCCATGCAAATACCATGTAGGAAGAACCGTCAAAGTACCATTAAGATTGGGAAGAGTATTTTGCAAAAGAACGATTAGAACAAATGCCCCCGAATCTAAACTTGCTAAGAAGGGAAATGAAGTCATTAGAGGTGATTGATAATGAGGGAGAGTGTCATGTTGCAATGAAGCCAGCTAACTGCTGGGTTTGGAGTACTAAACGAAGTGAACTTAATCCAAGGTGGTTGGGAATCTGAGAAACCTGAAATTGATTTTGGAATATTTGGTGATAACAAAGTCAAGGGTATGACTATGAGAGTAAGAGTTCAGAGTTTATTAATATTTATTGGGAATATAGCCAATCCTTGTCTCCTTGCTCTACTATGAGAATCTAGAAGAAATATACAAAGATGAGTAATGTAAACTATAATCTCTCATCAACGAGACAGCTATTGATATCCACACTCTTTTCTCTTTTTACCAAATCAAAATCCTACTGTGTATACTATTTTGTATCCTTTTTTTTCTCTTTAACATATCTCGTGTTTTCTTCATGGCATTAAATGTACTTTTTTAATGACTGTATTACTTGACTTATTCTATCTTGAATATTTATAAGTTGTTTAAGTATTTTCCCACTGTATTACATAATACTGAATGGAATATCTTTACATAATAATTTTTATTCTTTTCTTTTCTCTTTGAGATAGCATCTCGCTCTGTTGCCCTGGGTAGAGTGCAGTGGTGTCATCATAGCTCATTGCAACCTCAAACTTCTGGGCTCAAGAAATCCTCCTGCCTCAGTCTCCTGGGTAGCTGGGACTACAGGCGCACTCCACCATGTCCAGCTAATTTTTTCTACTTTTAGGATCGCCTCAGCCTCCCAGAGTGCTAGGATTACAGGCATGAGCCATGGTGCCAGCCTCTTTTTCTTTCTTTCTTTCTTTCTTTTTTTTTTTTTAAGAGACAAGGTCTCGCTATGTTGTCCAGGCTGGTCTTGAACTCATGGGCTCAAGCAATCCTCTTGCCTCAGCTTCCCAAGTAGCTAGGATTACAGGTGTGGACCACGGTGCCCGACTTATATAATAATCTTTATCTGAGTTTATTTCCCTAAGATGAATTCCTGGAAAAAAATATAGTATCTAAATTTCTAATGCTCTCATGGCCAAAGTGCTTTCTAGAAAAGTTGTGTACATTACCCTAGCATTGACAGTGTATGAGACAGCCCATTTCATCTTTCTTTTAAGACTAGTCATCTTATTCTCACCATTAATCAGTCTTTTTTTAAAAGTCAAATAGAAAAATCACCTTAGTATTTTGTCTGTTTATTTTTATCTTTTTAACTTTTAACTAAGAAAAATTTCAAGTGGAAAAATTGAAGGAATAGTATACTTGTATCCCCACTAGCTACATGCAACAGTTTATGTTGCTGTAATGACTGTAGTTCACTACTGAAAAGTTAAGCCTGCATCTCTTAAAAATAAAATTCTTTTACGTAATCGCAGTATCATTCTGCCTAATTCCTTGGGTTTTTTTTTTTTTTTTTTGAGACAGTCTCACTCGCTTGCCTGGGGTGAATGCTGTGGCTTCAGCCTAGCTCACAGCAACCTCAAACTCCTGAGCTCAAGCGATCCTCCTGCCTCAGCCTCGAGTAGCTGGGACTACAGGCATGCGTCACCATGCCCAGCTAATTTTTTCTATATATATATTTTTAGCTGTCCAATTAATTTCTTTCTATTTTTTGGTAGAGATGGAGTCTCGCTCTTGCTCAGGGTGGTCTTGAACTCCTGAGCTCAGAATGATCCGCCCGCCTCGGCCTCCCAGAGTGCTAGGATTACAGACGTGAACCACCGCGCCTGGCCCTTTTATACCTTTTTAAGAACCAGGATCCACTTGAGGTTCACAGATTGTATGTGAATGTGTTCTTGGGTCTTTTAAAACTTATGGTAGTTCACCCCTCCACATAACTTTCTTTTTTTCTCCTTATTAACACTGCAAATCCTCAGAGTGATGCTTTCATGTATTTTTTTAATAACCTGGAAGTTGAGGTGTAAAGGTTTTATTAGCTTCAGGTTAAACATTTTTGGGAAGAGAATCCAAGTAATGTTATGTGCTTCATATTAAATCATATTAGTACATATGCAATATCAGATTGTCTCACTGTTAGTGATGGTTGGTCACTTGTTTAATCACTTGATTAAGCTGGGACCCACAGGATCTCTTTGCAAAAAGGTATATTTTATTCTCTTTGCAATTGACAGGCAAATTATAGGTTAATTCTTTGGCATTCTGGAAATTTCTTATTCTCCAACACCCTTTCACTTCATACTTTAGTATTCATTGATGATCCTTGCCCTAATCAGTTATTTCATTGGTGGTTGCAGAAAGATAATTTTCCTAATTGTCAACCTCACATTTTTGAGCTAGAATTGTGTAAAAAAGGGCTTTCCATCATCAACTGGGATGAAAATTACTTCTTTTCAAAGTAAAGATTTGGTGTAATAGTCACCTTCAGTGGTGACAAATGATTTTACCCTCTCTTTTATTATCGGTGTTGGATAGCTTGGTCAGCTTGGGCCGCTATAACAAAATACTATGGACTGTTTAAACAACAGAAATTTATTTTCTTATGGTACTCAGAGACTGGAAGTTGGAGATTAGGGTACCAGTGTGATCTGGTTCTGGTGAGGGCTCTCTTGGCGTGCAGATGGCTGCCTTCTTGCCCTGTCCTCACATGGAAAGGAGAGAAAGTTAACTCTCTGGTGTCTTTTCTTATAAGGGTACTGATCCCATCACAAGGGCCCCACCCTCAGGACCTCATCTAAACCTATTTACTCCTCAGAACTGGTACTGTAGGCCAGGCCCATAATCCTAGCACTTCGGGAGGCAAAGGTGGAAGGATTGTTTGAAGCCAGGAGTTTGATGTTGCGGTGAGCTATGATGATGCCCAGGTGACAGAGCAAGAGACCCTGTTTCAAAAACTAGGGGATGGTGTGCTATCATCCAAATAGTATCACATTCAGGGACAGGGCTTCAACATGTGAATTTTGGAGTGGAGGATATAATTCAGTTCATAGCAGTGGACTCATGAATTTTTTTTTTTTATATTTAGTGGTTTACAATCAGTTATAGTCATTACAGTAAGTCCTCACTTAATGTCCTCAGTAGATTCTTGGAAACTGTCAAAACAGTGTGACAAAACCAGTTTTACCATAGACTAATTGATATTAACAGCAATTAAGTTCCTGTGACATACTTTTGGTCACAGAAACATCACCAAACTTCTAAATAAGGACTCAAAACTTGTAGTCCTTATTTAGGACTACAATATTACTAGACTTGTAATATTAAATATTGACATAAATGTGAACTATACATATATTTAAGAAAGATTAATATTAATAAATGCAAGATAACTACCCAATTTTTGGTGAATTAGTAAGTGACGGTGATCATAGTGGTGGTGGGTTAAGTCAAGGAATAAATGTTTGCAAAGTGAAAACTATAAGGAGTACCTCCTACCACCACACAGTTCAAAAACAATAGCAACTATGGTGAGCTCCCGGGTTCGGTGGCTCATGCCTATAATCCTGTTACTCTGGGAGGTCAAGGCGGGAGGATGACTCGAGCTCAGGAGTTTGAGACCAGCCTGAGCAAGAGTGAGAACCCGGCTCTAATAAAAATAAAAAAAATTAGCCAGGCATGGTGGTGCATGCCTGTAGTTCCAGCTACTTGGGAGGCTGAGGCAGGAGGAGTGCTTGAGTCCAGGAGTTTGAGGTTGCTGTGAGCTAGGCTGATGGCACAGCACTCACCCCAGCAACAGAGCAAGACTCTGTCTCCAAAAAAAAAAAAAATAGCAAGCTTGCTGAGTGCTTTCCTACCACATCATTTATTGTTGTGCCTTTGTATGATTATCATATACTTCATGAATTTTTATTTAACAATAATTTGTATTCATTTATTCATTTTCCAGCCCTCATATTGCAGTTCAGGGTTGCTGATGCCTAGAGCTTATCCTAGCTGTTCAGGGTGCAAGGCAAGAACCCACCCTGGACAGGATGCCATTCCACCACAGGGCATACTCTCTCACTCCCTGGACTTACTCATGCTGGAACAACTTAGACATGCCAGTTAACCTACATGCACATCTTTGGAATATGGGAGGAAACTTGAATACCTGAAGAAGACCCACAAAGACACGGAGAGAACGTGCAAACTCCATGTAGACAGTGGCCCTGGTGGAAATTGATTTTTTTTTTTCTCATTTAAGTTACAAGGAAAAGACATTACTTGAGGACCTGCTATATTCTCTTGCAGAGATAAATAAGTTTGAGGGGAAACTCAGGTGGTTCTCATAATTTAAATTTTGTTAAGATAAAAGAAATAGCACTTTAAAATCATTGATTGTTTTTCTGTGTTAATGATGAGTACGGTGCAATTAATTTTCCTATCTCTATTTTCTGGAAACTTTACTAGTTCTTCTCTCCCTGACACTCCTCTACCCATTTTAGTAAAATACTTACAAATGTATTTTGCTTTATAGAAAGTATCAGGCACGAAAGAAACATTTCTCCTACTTAAAAAATTCCCATACAGTGAATATATTATTTATTGGTAAGTAATGTGTGCATGTGGCACAAAATTCAAAAGTACAGAAAGGATACATAATTGAAAAAAGTTAAGTTTTTGACTTATTCACTCCTGACCTCTATTTTTCTCCAGAGGCAACTTAGTGATTTTTTGTGTATTCTTCCAGAGATAGTCTATGTATATATAAACATAATATATTCATTACCCTGTACCTTGTGTTTTTACTTATCAATTTTTCTTGGAAAATATTTTAAATTAGTACATATGAAGCCACTTTTTTTAATGGTTAGGTAAATGGTATTCTTTTGTATGACTATACTGTCATTTATTTAACCAATGCCTGATTAGGATTTTTGGAGCCTTTTGCTTTTACAAACAGTGCAGCAGTGAATGTCTAAGTAACTTTTTTATTTTACTACTTGAAGTCCATTAAGTGAATTCAAGTTACAGTTTGAAAAATAATTTGAGATTTGCCTGTTGTCTGCAATCCTTATGGTTAAAATAACATTTATGCAAAATAAATTTGTGTTGGATTTTATAAAAGAGTTTGTGTTTAGGTGGAAGGATTACTGTAAGTGATGTCAAATATTCTTGTCCTTTCCTTTTTTAAAGGAAAATATTATTCTCCACTTTATATTTTTTGTCAAATTAAGATCTGTATTTGTCAAATGAAGATGTTCCCAAATACCATTTTAATAACTGTTGAAGTTTTGATTAGTTTCTTTCAGGTAGGATGGATTGTGATAAAAGTTTCCATGGAATTACATTATCCTTGACTTCTTGGATGAAAACTCTCTTGGTCATAGTGAATAGTACTTTAAGTTTGTTATACTACATTAACCAAAATTTTGTTCAAGATAATCAATCTTTTTTAGTGAGACGAGCTGATATTTGTTTCAGAAGTATGTTGAGTAATTTGCGGGATCAAAGCCGTATTTGTGTTACGAAATGTGTTTAGACTTATTTTATCCTTTTCATTGTTTTGAAACAGTATGGGCTTATTCTTTGTAAGTTGGGATATATCTTTGAGAACCAAGTGGCTTTTTAGAGAGTCATTGCTAAAAGGTGTATTTTTTGTTAAATTTTCTTTTTCTATCTCATTTTAATTTTGTCCATTTAGGTGTTTTTTAATATCTTATTAAATAAATACATTTAACTGTGTGACTGTTTAAATATGTACTAAACACAGGATACTGTTTACCTCAGTTTTTAGTTGCCTTTTTCCTGCCTTTAATTTGCATATTCTCTATTTTATCAGTTGAGCCAATGATATTTTATTTCAGTGACTCACTGGTTCCATTGTTTTTCTTTCTGTTTATTTCAGTTTTTCAGTTTTATTTTTTATTTCTTGCCAGCAGTGCTGTTTCTTTTTTCAGTTCCTAGGGAGAAGCTTCTTAAATTTTTGTAGGTGATAAAGAAATTTGGAAGATTGAAAAAGTAGGAAAAGGATCTTGTTAAAAATTTTCAAATTCAGATATATATGTAGTAAAAGTTTTCAGTAACCATTCACCCTTTCCTTTCTCTCCTCAATCCTAATTTTTCCAAGGGAAGCCTTGAACAACTTTTTCTATGCATTTATATACTTAGAAATAGAGGAACTTTCAGTTTATGAACTTTCATGCATGAAAAGGGTACAGCCACACTAAAAGTATTTTAGTGTGATGATGGGTTTTGTGATATCGCACAAGCCGTCTTTTACAAGATTTATGAAAAAAGAGACCCAAGAACAGTATTTTAACACCTAACTAGTTTGTAAGTAGAGGAGTTTTATAGTCATTTAAGACTTTTATAGGAGAATGCCATGAACTTCAATTAATATAAATAAGAATGTAAAATATATATTGAGATAAATTGTTTTATTTTAGATTTTATGATGTTTTATTGTATTTCTGAATTAAATTGAATATTTTAAAACCATGCGCCGAATTCCTTTTTTTTTTTTTTTAGTTAATTACACTGTGATACAGGCATGATAAGTATGTTACCAGTTTTATTTGCCAAAGTAATTAGCGTTCCCCTGGTAGATGCTCAGTTATTTTGTGAAAAATGTGTATGTATTTGATGAGCTGTCTTTTTTTCTACCTTTCCAAATTATCTTAGTGTACCTCCAAGCTTTTCTGTAGACATCCCTCAATTGTTGGATTCTTAGATTGTTGTTTTCTCATTATACATAATGCTTCAGTGATTTCCATGATGATTATAGGGTTTTTTCCCTGACCGGTAATGAAATGATTTCCTTAGGTAGTTTCTAATTGAGTGAGAATACTGGGTTTGAAGAGTATGACAAATTTTATGGTGTTAATACATTTTGCTATATTACCTTTATCAAAGGGCTTATGAGCTTTACTGGTACCTTGCCAGTATTAGGTATTATATTAAGAATTTTGCCAATGTACAATATGTAAACCTCAACTGAAGATTACTTTGCATGTGGGCATCTGCTTGTTCTAGCACCATTTGTTCAAAGTATTACCCTTTATCCATGAAATTGCTCCTTTATTAAAGATCAGTTGATTATATGATTATCTATTTCTGGGCTCTCTGTTTTATTAGTGTGTGTGTCTATCACCAATATGCTGTCTTGATTTCAGTAGCTTTATAATAAGTCTTGAAATCAGGTACTGTACTGTGAGTCATTCAGCTTTGTTCTTTAATAGTATATTGGCTATTCTAGTAATTTAGGATCCGTTTTCAGTGTTTTCAAAATAGCTTGCTGGCCTCTGGGAGGCCAAGGCAGGCGGATTGCTTGAGCTCAGGAGTTCGAAACCAGCCTGAGTAAGAGCGAGACCCTGTCTCTACTAAAAATAGAAAGAAATTATTCGGACAACTAAAAATGTATAGAAAAAATTAGCCGGGCATGGTGGTGCATGCCTGTAGTCCCAGCCACTCGGGAGGCTGAGGCAGGAGGATCGCTTGAGCCCAGAAGTTTGAGGTTGCTGTGAGCTAGGATGACGCCACGGCACTCTAGCCCGGGCAACATGGTGAGACTCCGTCTCAAAAAAAAAAAAAAAAAAAAAATAGCTTGCTGGGCATTTGTTTGGTATTACATTAAATCTATAGATTCCCAAGTTGGGAATAATACACATCTTTACATTATTGAGTCTTCCTTCCAGTCAGTGAACACAGAGTTGTCTCTCCATTTATTTAGATCTTTGATTTCTTTCATTAGAGTTTTAAAGTTTTTTGCACACAAATTCTGTATATTTTGTTGAACTTACACCTGTCTTTTTTTTTTTTTTTGGTGCTATTGTAAATTCTTCCTATGTGTGTCTGTCTTCACATGCTATCTTTTATATTATATATATATTATATACATATATATACTTTGCTTATATTTTTGTCCTTTTTAAAAACACATACTAAATATATTGTTCTGCCCTTTGCTTTTTCCTGCTTTAATATTTTGGTGTTTATTAATCAATTTGTGGCTTCATCTTTTATTTATTTATTTTTTTATATACGAGACGGGGTCTCACTGTCTTGTCCAGGCTGTGGTGCAGTGGCTATTCACAGATGTGATCCCTCTGCTGATCAGAATGGTAGTTGTGACCTGCTCTGTTTCTGACATGGGCTGGTTTACCCCTCCTTAGGCAACTGCAACCCGATGGTCTCCCACTCCCGGGAGGTCACCATATTGATGCTGAATTTAGTGTGGACACCTGATTGGCATAGTGCACATCTCAGAACTGGGCTTAAGTGATCCTCCTGCCTCAGTCTCCTGAATAGCTGGCACTAGAGGCACGTGCCACCACATCCAGCTTACCCTTTTTTTTTTTTTGACTTTCTATTAAAATATTTAAACTTGCACTAAAGTTGAGAAAATAGCATAATAAAGCCCATCAGTCAGTTTCTATAATTATCAACATGTGGCCAATTTTGTTTGTCAGATTCCCACTCCCGTCTAGATTATTTTGAAACAAATCTACTGAATTGTTTTAAAGTAAACCCCAGAATGTTGTCATTGTACAATAAATACTTCATTGTGTATCTCGAACACACAAGGACATTTTAATAAAACCCACTCACAGTGGCATTATTACATCTTAATAAAAGTAACACTGATTTCTTAATATCATGTAATAACACAGTACGTGCTCAAGTTTCCTTGGTGGCCGACATATCTTTTTACAGTTACCTCATTCTTATTAATGGTTGTAAACATTTAGTTTATTTTCCAGTCCTTTGGTTTCACAAACAGTCTTACAGTAGAAATGTTGTATCACATACAGAGGATTATTTTGTGTAGAAAAACATGGACAGCTGGGCACAGTGTCTCATTCTTGTAGTCCTAGGACTCTGGGAGGCCGACACAGGAGAATTACTTGAGAGCTCAGGAGTTGGAGACCAGCCTGAGCAAGAGCAAGACCCCGTCTCTACTAAAAACAGAAAAATTAGCCAGGCATGGTGGCATGCGCCTGTAGTAGCAGCTACATGGGAAGCTGGGGCAGGAGGATTGCTTGAGCCCAGGAGTTTGAGGTTGCTTGTGAGCTAGGCTGACGCCACGGCACTCACTCTGGCCTGGGCAAAAGAGTGAGACTCTGTCTAAAAAAAAAAGTAGTTCAGTGATAACACAATTCTTCAAGGTTTCACCCAGAAGCTTCAATCTCCTTGGTTGTTGCAGTCATTAAAGTGAATAACATCTTATTTTGTTATTTATTTTTAGGAGTTATATATCTATTCTTACATTGGAAACAGAACTGTGAAATTAATTTTATAAAATAGGGCTTTGAAATCAAAGGCTTTGTAGTTAATGTTGTTAGAGAAAGAGGAACTATGCTACTTACTTCTATCCAGGAGACTCTCATTTAATTCTGAGATAAAGTATTCTCATTTTACAGTAATAAAATTGAGAGCTAGATGTTAAGTGATGTACTGAATGAATACAAGTAAGTGACAGAACTAGAATTCAGCACACATCTGACTCCAAAGGCCTTGCCTTTCATAATGTCATCTTTTGCCGTTTTCCACTTCCTTCTTATAATTCCTGACGCTGGGGTTTTAAGTTAATTTGTGGGAGCAATGGGGTTAGAGTTTTGGATTGTGAAATAATGATGTTGGAATCGAACTGTGATATAGAGGATAATTGTTGCTTGATGGAAAAATTGAGCTGTGAAAAATCTTTGACTTTAACTTTTCATTTTCTTTTTATCTGTAGTTATCTGCAGATAAAGACCCCACTTTAGACCATGTAGAATGCTTCTTTATAATGGGATTCATCAGGGCAACGGTATTTTCTTGAGCTGATTTAGTGAATTTTTCATACACTAATAGTGTTCTTTCTCTAGAGTGAAAAAAGATCCGTTTTTCTCTGAATTATAATTTGGGGGCGATGTGGACAGAAATAAGGACAGAGGTTTAAAAATTAATAATTATTCAGCATTTTACTAACCAGAGATTTTTTCGAATCCTTATCCTCCCTCCTTCCTCAAAATTTTAATCAGGTCCTTTAGTATCCTAACATTTTAGGGTTATTTACGTCTTCTTTTTAAAGGGGGTGATTGTGGGAAGCTATATAGGTCTTTCAAAGTATTGATGATTTGCAATACATGATTATTCTCGTTTTATTTAGAAGTCTTAAGAGGAGGAATGGAAATCTAGTTATACTTGTGGCTTCATAAATTTGTCAGTGAAAGTTGGATGCCTCCAATTTTCTTTTTAACATTGTTCATGTACATACTGGGCAAAGTATTTTTACTGTTACTAAAATGTACATTTTCTCCTCTACCACAATTACCAAGGTTGTTACTGATTTTTGGGCATTAGGAAGAAGTTTCTCGTTATGCATATTTATAATTTTGGATAAAAATATTTTCAGAAAAATATGAAATACTTTAATTCCAAACAAAAAAGGTTATGAAGTAAACCAATACTAATTAGAATGTTTTTAAAAATGTAGAAAGTAAGTTTTTAATCCTATGTTCTTATTAAAAGATAAGATTAAGAGTCATGTGACATTTTAAAAGTTTGGGTTTTAAGTTATACATTATCTCCGTACTAAGCATTCTGTGCTAAAGATATTTAGTATAGAAAAAGAGTAAAAAAAATGGTGTATTTTATTGGGGGTGGAGGGAGGAAGCCAAGGACCTTGAAACAATAATTCTTATACTGTTCCATCCAGTAATCAATTTTAAGAAGATGGGTCCAAAAGCAAAAGACTTTACTCTTAAAATCTTGGGTGAGGCTTTCTTTCTTAAGAGTAGATATATCGTGTCGATTAGGTAAAAACATGGAATCTTAATGAAAGAAATGAAGATATAACTTGTATTTTAGGGATGTAGGTTTAAACAAGTTGAGAGAAGGAGAGGATTTATTGTATTTATAGTATAGGTTTGGGAATATGAGTGGCAAGCCCTTTTGCAGGCTGGTCTTTGTAGAACATCAATGTAAATCCCACTGGGTGGTTTTCTGAATCATTTAATGTCACCATGACTCTGAGAATGGACTATCACTATTAAAGAGACTCAAGTGATACTACAGATATGAAAGTACATTGAGAAGTGTAAAGTGCAAAATAAGTAGATACAGATAAATTTAAAGTAGAAATCTGTTTTGCAAAGTAGGTAGTTGCCATTGAAGTAAACTAAGCAAAAAACAAATTGAAAAAAGCATTAGAAGATTCTAGTGAGGCATTTAGGCTTCTGCAATTTCCATGGAAAGGAAAATTAATTAGATGCCTATAGCTTTCACCATCGTGGTGGATGGTGTCATACGTTAATTAATTCACTTAAACATCTAGAATTGTTAGGATTAGTTCAAGTGAGAGCTATGGCCTAAATGGCTTTTAATGACCCTGAATTTTCTGTTTATAGAGTAGAGCCCATGTACCCTGGGGGTATAGTATCTTAGCATTCATCTGCAGATGAGTAGATTTATCACTTTGGACCTAACATAACATGGAGTTGGCAAACATAAAATAGATTGTGTACTATTTTTCTCTAATATCCCTAGAAAGTCAACAAACCATTGTACTATTATTCAGAGTGGTGTTATTTCATTAAAAAATCGAGGTATTAAAATTTCTTAGTTTGTTTTAAATATTCTTAAAACTAGCTAAGTCCTAGAAAAGCACAAACCATTATTTTTGCTAGAGCAGATAATCAAGCTTATGAAAGAGGGGGTTTCAAAATTTGTATAGGTAATACATTAAAATAGGCTTTTTTCTTGCTGACATAACTAACATTTATTTTCTGTTTATTTTTAAGACGAGCAAAAATCAAATTAAAGTAGATCTTGTAGATGAGAATTTTACAGAATTAAGAGGAGAAATAGCAGGACCTCCAGACACACCATATGAAGGCAAGTACTTTTTTCTGTGTCAAAATATTGTATGTATTAGAACTTGTCTGAAACATTAAATCAGAATAATCTTAAGCATCTATAAATTATATGGAAGGTAACTTCATTTGGCCTAGGATACACAGCAATTTTTAAATAATCAATTTAGGTACTTAATATAGACTGATTTTTCTTACTGAATTTTAGCTTATTTTTTCCCCCAAAATATTATTATAGTAGATTGATTGAGCAGAGCCAAGTTGCAGGTTATATCGATTAGATTTTAACAGAATAAAACATCTGACATGTTAAGTCTCTAACAAATAAGGACTACAGACTTTCTGTTAACCCTTCATATGGTATCTATAATAATCCTTGTCTTAAATATTTGACTGATAAAATGTTGTTTTTGTTTTTAAAGCTCCTCTCCGCTGTTTGTCATTTAGCATTTCATTCACTCATATGTCTTCATACAGGCTATAGTCCAAATATTTATTTTCTTTATTCAGGAAAGCTTTTAATGGTCATTTGAAGACACATAAAAAAGAAAGGAGGCAGCTTTGCTGAACTTTGTGTTCACAAATTAAGTCTGTACATACTTTAGACCGTGAGATTGGGTGGTAAAATACAGAAAGAAGCTTTTTATAGAGTCTTAATTTATTATTAGGCAAGTCTTCATTAATGAATATTATTGTAAATTTGGGTTATATAGCATAACCAAGGTTCTTGCATATAATAGGCATTCAATTATTTGTTTAATAGAAAGCATATAGCAGAATATGTAACTCTTACTTATAAGAGCTTTACATGTATTTTCTAATTTAATCCCTGCAACAGATTTTAAAAGGTAAGTACAGTGATCACCGTTTCATCGATGAAGAAACTTAATCTCAGAAAAATAAAGTAATTTGTCTGAGGTCAAACATCTAAGTGGCATAGCTGGGATTTGACCTAATAGCCTTTGACTTGAAAGCCTATGTATGCTTTTAATCACTTTCTGGAAATCATGATTGACTGAATATTGGAGTGATGTCATGTCTACTTAGAATGGTTTTATAATTCTGTGATGATCAATTATCCCTCAAATTTTAGAAAAACCTAATAATCTTGAATATTTTTGTTTTCATCCAAATTTTTAAAGATTCTAGAATGTCTTTAGCATATTATACCAATTTTTAAGTGATAAAATTTTATTTTTTTGTTTTACAGTTCACAGAACCATTTCTAGATACCACTTAATTTTTCATATTGTTTTTTGAGTACTCCTATATGCCAGGCCTGATCTGGATGCTTTCGTGTATGCTATTTCATTTAGTCATTTGGACAATCACTAAATGTAGAGGAGACCTTTAGTTACCTTAAAAAAAAATCAGTGCTTGTCTTAAGAGGAGATGTTTTATGTAATCATGTACTAGCTTCTTCTTGAAGGCAGACATTATAGTTATTTTTGAATTATTTTTTAGGTGGTTTTGATTGCATTTTTAAAAGACAGTGGGGCAGTTAGCATTATTCCAGAGCTCTCCCAGCAAATCGACTTTTATAAACAAAGTACTTCCTGAGCTAAATTAGATAGATAAAATGTTCATTACCTTCTTAGCAACTCTTAATAAGTAGATGCATTTTTAAAAATTGGATAATTTACACTTACTTGTAGAATAATTAAGATATAAATATACCATATTCTTTACTGGTTAGAAACAAGTTTGATCATTTTTAAGTGCTTATTTCTGCTGCTGCTGCCAAACAAAATAGTATTTTGATGAGATTAGATATAATACACTATACTATACTGTACTATAATACACTACACTATACTATTAGATAAATACGAATATATTTGAGGTAGATTAACTTGAATTCTATTCTTCTTATCATAAAACAATTGAAGATAAGTGTTCATTTTGTTTAGGAAACGCACCATTCAAGGGCATAAACTCAGATGCTTTTTCGTTGAATTATGAACATAGGTAAATATTTTGATGACATTTATTGTAGGAATCTTGCTATTTTTTGAGTTTTTTAAATATAAACTTAAAAACTAAGGCAAAAGTTTATATATGGACTGTTAAACAAACTGTTTATACCATCCGTCATTAATTAAGTAATAAGGCAGTCATTTTATGTACCGTTAAAAGTAGTCAGGCCGGGCGCGGTGGCTCACACCTGTAATCCTAGCTCTCTGGGAGGCCGAGGCGGGTGGATTGTTTGAGCTCAGGAGTTCGAAACCAGCCTGAGCAAGAGCGAGACCCCGTCTCTACTAAAATTAGAAAGAAACTAATTGGACACCTAAAAACATATAGAAAAAATTAGCCGGGC
>CAUYSK010080314.1:0-10617 GCA_963575035.1 Avahi laniger | reverse complement strand
GGGAGGAGGGAGGAGGGGACGGGTATATGTGTACACAAAGAGTGCAATGTGCACCACGCAATGGGATGGACATATTTGAAACCTGGACTGAGGGGGGGAGGGGGGGCAAGGGCAACACACGTAACCTAAACATCTGTACCCCCATTTTATGCTGAAATAAAAAAAAAAAAAAAGAAAATTGGAAAGAAAAAAAGTCCTGTTTTAAATTTCAAAGACAGACTAAGACTTGCAAGTGACAAGGTCCCAGTCAACTGGAAAAAGGTAATAGTCCATGGAATTTCCAGATGGTCAGCTACGCCATGCACAGAATGAATCCTTCTGCTTCATTTCCGAAAGTGGCCATGCTAGCCATAAGGTCAATGTTAATTTTGACCATGACTTGTACACTGCAAAGATCCAGGCACTGTGCCAGCTGCTGCTCCATCTCAAAGAGTGCTGTCCTTTCACAACCCTGCCTTGCCCACCCTGCCTGGGCAGGACAGCCCAGCACCTGCCTCGGACCACTTGCTCACCCTCTACATATACATGACTTGCAGCACTCAAGGGGGATTTGGTACTATCAGATCTGCCACTGTGATAAGAAATGGGGGGGTACTGAAGGAACAGGGGCCTGGCATCTGTAAGTGAGGCCACTAAAATGTAGCAAGATGGCTTCAGGGAATTGAAGAATTAAGATGGGGTCTTCCAATCTCATTCTGTTCCTACTTAAGCCACAAGCCAAAGGCCAGAGCCTTAAGTGTTCACTGTATTCTGAAATGGAAAGCTGTTAAGAATTTAGAACAATACCTTCCATCCCACCCCCAAATCCTTACCCTTCTTCCCCACACGAAGTCTCCAAAAACCTCAGCGGTGCACGTCATTTCTCAGTTGTCCAGATGGTTTTCTGAATTTTTTAAATGTGGGTTTTAGTTTCATCTGTACATTGGGGATTCCCCCAAATCAAGATATTTTTTCTTTATACATTCCTTTTTTTTCTATAATGCTCTAAAAATTTAAAACCCCTGTCAGAGTTCTCAATAGCTGATCATATACATTAGATCTGAGATAGCAGACAGACAGATAGCATGCCTTTCTCCCATTCTGGCCTGAGGCTCCTAATGCTCAGACCTCTATTCTCCCTCCGAAGTCTCAGCATCTTCCGCAACCCTCAGTTTAAAGCCTCATCCAGAGTGAGCACCAAGGAGCCATTTAATGAGTCTAATGCATTAGGGCCTAAGGTTCTAAAACAAGGAGTACCCTCCAGCTTCTAAAATAAAGCCACTGTTCCCATAAGGCCTAATGCTAAAGATCCCAACACTTGTCTCTGTCAAAACATTATCACAAATGTTTAATCTCAAGGCATAACCAGCTTGATAGAAAGTGTAGTATACACAATAGTTTGTTTTCTAGAAAAGAAAAGTGGTTTCTCTTCAGAACACTGTCCCTTTCACAGCCTTACCTTAGTGTTTTCATACTTCTCAGAGGAGGGATGATAAGGAGGAAATGACCAGCTATATGGAGAATCATCACTATGATTGGAAGATATACCTTGAGAGGGAAAAAATAGTTGTTAAATAAAACATGAAGAGTCTTTTGACACTGTCCTCCCAAATTAAAACTTGTGCAAACAACTGGACAAGTGAAACCTCCCCTCCTTGGGCCTCAGTTTCCTCATCTACAAAATAGGAAGTTTAGGCCAGATGATGAAAAGTCCCCTCCAAAGCCAATTTTCTAGATTTCTATTTGAGTCCTGAGCATCTGACTTCCTGGCCCCTAAGCCCTGGTAATTTGTAATAGGCTCTGTGAAAGGAATCCACAAGGGCAAGATGAGCCAGCCCATTA
Organism: Avahi laniger; assembly: GCA_963575035.1. Classification (NCBI taxonomy): domain Eukaryota; kingdom Metazoa; phylum Chordata; class Mammalia; order Primates; family Indriidae; genus Avahi; species Avahi laniger. Next base: position 8,796 of record CAUYSK010080314.1, on the reverse strand, counting down.
CAACAGCACAGTTCCCTAGAGCCCAAACTGGAGCCTCTTACCAACCCTGTGAAAAAGGGAGCATCAGCCCCACCATGGGGCAGGTGGGGAAAGGAAGGCTCAGAGAAGCTCTGTGCCTTGCCCAATGCCAACCAGATTTTAGAAGAGTGAGCCAGGACTCAAACATATGCTTAGGACTCCAAGTTCAAGTGTTCATTTGTGAAACAGAATCCTACACCTAGGTTTATAGTTTACAGTCTATTTTGGAAGACACAATAACAGCACGTGAAACCAAGGAAGCACTGCCAACTGCCAAAAGAGTTGAAGTGCCAAGTGGGGGAGCCCCCAGGCACAGAGGTGATGTGGGTCAGGTGAGAGTTTGCAGGGAGGACTTCTAGGAGTCAGCAAGGCTTGCGAGGGATGAGAAGGGAAGTGCTGCCTATAGAGGTTAATCAGGAGGAGTAGAGAGGGGATCGCAGGCAGAACCACGGGAGAAAAAGCATCAGTTATCATGGTCACACAGTGGGGCTCCGACCAGAAGCAACAGAGGAGGCAGGACTGGAGAGGAAGAGGGGACTGGGTGGAGGGCCTACTATTAGCACAGCAAGTGAGGTGGCCAGAGCACACAGAGCACACAAATCCTGACACTGTCTCTTAGCATCTGGGCAACCTCAGGCAAACTACTTGACTTCCCTGCATCTCAATTTCTTCCTCAGGAAACGATGACAATGATACAAACCCAGCTTGCTTGCTGTTGAGAGGATTAAAGGAGTGGCCACCACAGTAAATGGCATGTATGTAACTGGCACTCAAGGTGGCTACTATCATCCTTGAACAGACCCAACACTGACAGAAAAGGATCTTGCGAACAAAGATTCATCGGAAAATGTGTTTCCACAAGGATTACAGGCAAAGCTTTTGTTCTCTGGATAGGACACGGTGCTTAGGGTCTGATCCCCAAATCCAATTGTTAGGAGGAAGGAGGCCAAGCAACATCACTCAGCCTTTGTCTGGCCTCCCTTCCCAAAGCACAATCTCCTCCCTCTGCTATATTTCCTCCTCTCTCCAAAATCGTCACTTCCCTCCAGCTGCATTCAGGCAAGGGCTGAGATGATGTGAGTACCAAATTTGCCGAAAGTTCTACTCATGTTGGGCTTTCGGCTGTGCAATATGACCCCTGAGAGATTCACCTTCAAAACCGGGCCTGACTTAGCACAGTTCAATGTTTCCCTCAACCTGGACTGGCCAGCTAGGTTCCTGGAAAAGGCTGCTAAGCCTACCAGTGAAACCAGTGAGCAAAGGGAGAGAGAACGTTCAAGTTGTCACCCTAATGATAAGCACTACCTTACTTATGGAGCTTCTGCTTTCCAATGCACTTTCATATTCATGAACTACCCAGACTGGGACACTGGGAGGTAGTTAAGACAGCTATGACTCTAGCTTCCCAGCTAAGGAATCTAAGATTCCAAGAGGATGAACGACTTGTCCAAGGTCAACGGCACAGATAACAAGTGGTATAACTGGGATCAGGTGCCCAGATTCCTGGTGCTACTACCCATCATAAGTTCAGTCTGCTTCCAAAGATGTTCATGCCAGCTATGACGGTAAAGACCTGAAACCATTTGGACTACAGCATGGTACACCTGTATGACAGACTACTATGCTGTCATTAAAAATGACTTTTTATGAAGAATAACATTATGGGAAAAAGTTTTTTAAAAAATTCAGGATATAAATTGCATATATAGGATAATCTCAAATCAGAAAAATAACATGCTCAGAACAGGGAGAACATCAAAATGTAGCTAGCCTCAGAGTGGTAGAATTATAAGTGATTTATATGCTTTAGTTTATACTTTCCTTTTTTCCATTTTTATTAGTCAAATAATCATGCATCACTTCTAGAAATATACAACTATTATGTATCCATAATAATTAAAAATAATTTTTTTAAAAAAAGTTTTAAAGTTTGTACTTCAACATTCCCATTTTGGTATAAAAGAGAACGAATTTATCAACTAGCATTTAAGGTCAAGACTGGCATTCCTTGGCATCCTACAGGCCCTAGGTACCAGCTTACACTCAGCCTCCTGACCTAATTCACAGAGAGTGGGTAGCAGCCCCAGCCAAACCACAGCCCCCTCACTGGGCAACGAGTCAGTAGCAGCAGTGCTGCCACATGGCAGGTCCTCAGACATTCTCGCCCAACCCCAACTTTACCCACAGGGACTCTGAAGGGCAGAGAATCAGGCCCAGAGCTGCACTCATACCCAACACTGCCACCTTCCCAGCTAGCACACTTCCTACCACCCAGAAGCCAAAGGAACCAAATAGCACCACCAATGGTTTCTGAAAGGAACCAAAACTCCTACCCTTTTTCACTTTGGGTGAGAACATGAAGCCAAGTTGAGTAATAATTTTTTGTTTGTTTTGTTTTTAAGAAAGGAAGCAGTGAATAGGGAAGTATCTGCCCAGCCAGGAGATGCCTCTGCCAAGACAGCCCCAAGCTCAGGAGGTGATCCCTGTGTTCCGGCACAAAACAAGAGAACCCAGACGGAGGACATGGAGCAGTACCAGGGTGAAAGACTTTTCCAACCGACATGGTCACGTAGCCATTCTCCTTGAAGTACTGGGGGATGGTGGAGAAGTTTCCAGCGTGTACCCTCCAGTAGGAGTTGAAGTCATACAGGCGGGTGGTATCGGGTCTCCTCCCGGTGAGGAAGGACACGCGGCTCGGGGCGCACACTGCTTGCTGTTAGGAGCAGGAGCAGAAGTCAATGTCCTCACAGCAAAATGTGTCTGCAATCTCCAAGGTAACCAAGCAACCTCCCTCTCGAGGCCCCCAGGAAACAGCTTGATAGCTGAGTCATTCAGATCCCAAAGCCACCCGGCAGGATTTGGACCTCGCCCAGGCATCAGAATGAGTCTTCCTGGTGAGAGAAGGGGTAGGAATCGGGCCCTCAAACCAGCGGATGCTTGTATGCTCCTGTGTGATGGCGTCCCCAGGCACAAGGGGTGGGTGACATTCCTAGGGTCAGCCCCTCAAGGGACTCAGGGAGCAGAGCTGCCATAACCAGCTGGCTGACCTTCACTCAAGGCCCAGTTGGCAGACCTGTGGGTGGCATTCTGCAGCCCCCCTTCCTTCTGAGCACCAAGCATTCCTGTCTCCTGGGAGAAAGCTGGCCAGGGCCATCCTGAGCACATTAGGGCCAGGGCACACCCTCCACCCACATAGGAGGGGCACCCCTGAAAATATACACTTTCTTGTGAGTGGACAGCTGGATTTTCTTGAGCACCCTTTTCGAGACTGTGGTTCCCTCTAACAAAGAGATGTCTGGCACAATCAGTGTCATCTAACAATAGTTGAAGGGTTCCCTCCCCCACTGACCTTCAGTGCATGAGGAAGCACATGCCCATGCCTAGAGGTCCCCAGACATACCTGAGCAAAGGCATTCTGGAAGAGGAGGCTGCGGGATGCCAGTTGGTCGATGTTTGGGGACCTCACTAGCTTATCTCCATAACAGCCCAGGGAGGGGCGCAGGTCATCCACGATGATAAGAAGGATGTTCAGAGCATCTACACAAGAGGGAAGGGCTTTGGTGAGGTCAACTGCACTGGCACTGAACCTTCCCTCCCACAGTTAGGTGCTAGGTTACAGAGAGGCCCAAAGCTGGACCCTGCACCTTGAGAGTCCTGCCAGCAAGGGGCAAGTAGGACTGTGCCTCAGCAAGGGTGGGAGTGGGGTGCGAAGAGGAAGCCTGAGTCCTGGGTGGCAGGGTTAGGCTTTGGCCATGACCTCGAGCCTCATGGAGGGAGGGAGACAGGAAGAGAAGGATGGAGGAAAGGAAAGAAGAATTTAGGGGCAGAGGGAAGGATAGATTGAAGGAAGGATAGCTGGATGGAGGAAAAGAGGGAAGGAAAGAATAGATGAAGGGATGGAAGGATGGAGGAAAGGACGGTGGGAGAGAGAAAGATGGATGGGTGGAAGGGAAAAGTGAAGGATGGACTGATAGATGGAAGGAGGGATGGAAAGATGGTGAGGATAGACCGATGGATGGAGGGAAGGAGAAAGAGAAGCATGGATGACTAGGAGAGAGGATGGAGGGATGAACAGATGGAAGGAGGGAAAGAAACAGGATGGATGGACGGACGGAGGGTGGGAAGGAGAGAAAAACTGAGAGAGGGAAGAAAAGATGGATGGATGAAAAATGGAATAGTGGGAGTGGGGAAAGAATGGATGTAAGCAGGGAAGGAGGGAAGAATGGGGGGAAGGTGGGAGAGGTGAAGGGCGCCCCCGCAATCTGGGCGCGGGCAGCACCTGTGGCCGGGTTGGCTTGTGCCGCGTTCTCGAGGGCGACGCAGAGAGAGCCCAGGACCAGGCCGAGCCAGGGCAGGCCCCGGCCGGGCGATGGCGGCGGCATTTTTGCCTTGACGCGGCCACTCTGGAGCAGCAGTGACAGGCTGCAGCGGGAGAGCCCAGCAGCAGCCACCGCCGCGGAGGCCACCACGTTAGGAACCCTTGAGGACAGCGAAAGACCGCAGCCGCAGGCCCGCAGGCCCACAGGCCCGGTGCCGGCCCGAAGGAGAGTGCGCCTGCGCGCCTCTTTCCTCCGCCCCGCTGTGCGCGTGATCGGGGCACATCGGGAGGGGCCGAGGGAGGAGCGCAAGGCCCCGCCCTCCCTGCTGCGTCAAGCTTCGGTGAAGAGCTGCTGCCGGTTTTTGCTACTCATCCACTGTCCTTAAACAGCAGTTTCCTCCCTCTTTGCCTTTGTTTGTGCTGTGCCTTTCACCTGGAAGCCCTGTTCTTCCATCATTTCTCTGTGAAAGTCACACTTTTCGTTGCTCTCCAGCCCAATGCTATTCTCCTTCAATGAGGCTCTTTGAGAACCCTCCTTCCCCTCTCTAAAAGGACCCCTTTTCCTATTCATTTGTTCAACAAATACTTATTGAGTATTGTAAATATGTATACCAGGCACTGTTGGTGGTGCTGGGGCTCTAAGTCCCTGCCCTGGTAGAGCTTCATAAAACAATAAATAATAAACAGATAACATACGTGGTCTGGAGACGAATCAAGCAGGAAGGAGAGATGCTTGCTATTTTTGAGGGGGTGGCCAGGCAGAGCCTTACTAGTAATGTCACATTTGAACAAGAACTTGAAGGAGATGAGGGAGTAAGCCACACCGATGTCTATAATAAGAGTGCTCCATGCAGAGGAAGCAGCAATTGTGGAAATGGAATCCTGGCCCTACACTGTACTATAATGAATACTATTACCAGGGTCACAATACTGCCAACACACCTTGATTTTCAACTTTGAGAATCGATCTGTAACAAAGCCCAGGCAACTTAATTATGGTTAAAGAACAATGGACAATGGGAAAGTACCAATGCAGCTATGATGCACTGCTCAGATCTCCCTTCAGGACCAAAAATTTTATTTCCCTAGCTGGCTTAAGAGCTGTTCTCTGCTGTTAGCCCTCCTCAGAAATTGTCTTAGATAAGGACAGTCACTTCAACCAAGGTCACACCTGTTCTCAGGAAGCCCACATGCAATGATTCAACTTGAGGGTATAAAGGTCTAGCCTCTTACCCCAACTTGGGACATCTCTGAAAGGCCATTCCAGCTTCAGAGCTCCCTGTGGTTGGCTGAAGCCTTTCTTGAGACTTTATCACTGTAACTGAACTGAACTGGGTTTGTTTGCCCACGTGCAACAGAAAGCCAAACACTGAAGCACTGGGTTTTTGGTTTTGTTTTTGATTTACTGAGACAGAGTCTTGCTCTGTCACCCCGGCTAGAGTACAGTAGTGTCCATCATAGCTCACTGCAACCTCAAACTCCTGGGCTCAAGAGATCCTCCTACCTCACCCTCCCAAGTATCTGGGACTACAGGCACATGCCATCACACCCAGGTCATTTTTCTATTTTTTATAGAGACAGGGTCACCCTCTTGTTCAGGCTGGTCTTAAACTCCTGAGCTCAAGTGATCCTCCAGCCTCGGCCTCCAAAAGTGCTAGGATTACAGGCGTGAGCCACCTCACCCGGCCTAGCACTGGGTTTTTGCAGCAAGAAAGATTTATTGTCTGGCAGCCAAAACAAGGAGACAGGAGTCAGGCTCAAATCTGTCTCCCTTGAGCTGGGAGTTGGGGCAGGTGTTATAGTCAGAGGGTAATAAGGCATGATCTGCTTGGATCTAGGCTGATGCCTAGAGACATGCTCTGACTGGACGTCCATGTGAAGATAGAGGATTGAAGTGATGCACCTACATACCTTCACCTTTGCTATATTCTATTCTATTGTTTATAAGCAAGTACAGTCATCCCTTAGTGTCTGTGGGGGATTGGTTCCAGGATCCCCTGTGGATGCCGAAATCCATGGGTGTTCAAGTCCCTGATATAAAATGGTGTAGTATTTGCATAGAACATACACACATCCTCCTATATACTTTAAATCATTCCTAGATTACTTATAATACTAATTCAGTGTAAATGCTATGTAAATAGTAGTTATACCATATTGTTTAGGGAATAATGGCAAGAAAAAATCTGCACATGTTCAATATAGAGGCAACCATTCATTTTTTTTCAAATATTTTTGATCTGAGTTTGATTGAATTCACAGGTGCAGAACCCACAGGTATAGAGGGCCAATTGTAGTACAATCTACCCATCCTCAAGGGAGGGGACCATTCAAGGACATGTACACTAGGGGACAGGAAATCCGGAGGCCATCTAGCATTGCACCTGCCACAGATGGGCCCTATCTTGAGACTCAATTCCACAAAATAACAGAAAACTTAATCTAGTCAATTCCACCTTTCCAGTTACTTCAGTGTTTTCTGACTAATTACCGATTATTGTTATCAAGCAGCTCAGGATTTTCTCATTTGCCCCAGGCTATCATCTGCATTCTTTGAGGCTCTTAAATTCTGTCACTGTATCTAGAGAGAGAGAACATCTTGTTCTTTTCATTGGCTACCCATCCATGCCAGCATCCACTCTGATGTACAATCCCATCCAGCCCTCAGAGATGGCATCTCCTCATGCTAGCTTTCAATGAGAAGTCCTCATTCTAACCTGGTTTCTAGCTGCACAGTTTGTGTCACTTTCCACTGTGGCATCCTTTGGCACATTGCCTCTCCCCTCTCTCCTCTCCCTTTGTAGGGGCACAGGAAAATTTGGCTGCTTTCCCATGCCGCTTTAGTGTCATAGGAAGCTCAGAGTGCTACTTCAGACACTTCTATAGCTAATCTCTGCTAATCTGGTGTGAGGAGAGCTCTTGGACTCTGTGCACTTTCCAGGGTACCATCCAGCAAGGGAACACAAGTCCCCTGGCACCTGGGCTTCTACTGAACCCCTCACTTTTGACCCTAACTCCACGGGGATGGGATAAAACACAGGGGAAAATTGGTAAATATTCCCCAATACTCTGCCACAGCAGTAGGATGAGGCTTCAGGAGAGAGTTCAAAACTTGTATCTCATTCCAGATCCCAGGACCCCTGGCTGGGCACTCCTCCTTAAGGGCAGGCTCTGCCCCTTCCATTTACTGCCATAGCCCCAGGGCTAGCAATGTTTTCTGGGTTTCTAGAGCTCAGTGGGATGAGAAGCGTGACCAGAATTACCTGCATGAGAAAGGAGCGTGTCCCAGGCTGTACTCAGCCTGACACCAGTGAGGGCTCTCTCGCCCTGCACAGACTGCCAGGAAGAGCCCTGGACTCTGTTGACATGTAAAACCATATCCTGAGGAGCCTAATGTGAGCTGCTACTGCCACCAAATATGCTGAGCACCAAGGGCGCTGTTCCCAGAAGTGGCTGTCTCAAGATAGGAGAGGCAGTGAGCTGGGACTTTGTTCTCAAGCTGTCTGGAGAGTGTAAATGGACAGAACTAGGGCCAGGCTGCCCTGAGGATTGCAGAACAGCAGTAGCAGCCCTGTGCTCCCTGGGGCTGGAGACAAGTGACATTGTGTTTGGAAAAAATGTTGGCCATAAGATGATAGCTTCGATTGAAAGTACATTGCAGGTCTGTGATTTTCTTGGAAACACTTTTAACTTCATAGCACTTGCAAGAACAAGAAACAGGAGGCTGAGGTGTTGCTTCACAGCAGTGATAATTCCAGATGCTCAATAGCTTCTTCTATAGCCACAGAGTACCATCCTAATTTCCTGTTGCTACTGTAACAATAGTAGTGACTTGAAATAATCTTAGAGTTCTAGAGAACAGAAGTTCTAAAGTCAAGGTGTTTACAAGGCTACATTCCCTGATACCCTGCCACAGCAGTAGGATGATAATCACTTCACCACCAGAATCTGATTCTGTTTTATTTCCCAGGAAACAGGAGCAAAGCCCCATGGAACATAACAGGGCAGCTGAGGGGCCAGGCATCATGGCAGCCTTGACATTTGCTGAGATCCTATCCTGGGCCACACACTGCGCCAAGTACTTTATAAGATGAGATGATTCTCTCATTATGGAAGATGTTAGCCACAGCCCATTTGCCTCTGGACATCTGGTATCATCCTCTGAACAGTCCCTCCTCTCTTCCCTCTTCTTCCCTCCAGTTATCTCCTCTACCTCTTCCCTCTCCTCTCCTTCCTTCTTCCCTTTCGTTTTCTTTTCAAGCCCAGACTTTTTTTTTTTTTCAGCATAATATGAGGGTACAGATGTTTAGGTTACGTGCGTTGCCCTTGCCCCCCCTCCCCCCCTCAGTCCAGGTTTCAAATATGTCCATCCCATTGCGTGGTGCACATTGCACTCTTTGTGTACACATATACCCGTCCCCTCCTCCCTCCTCCCCCCTCCCCCCTGCCCAATATCTAAT
>CAUYSK010080310.1:0-41287 GCA_963575035.1 Avahi laniger | reverse complement strand
AATTTCTTTCTATTTTTGGTAGAGGTGGGGTCTCACTCTTGCTCAGGCTGGTCTCGAACTCCTGAGCTCAGAATGATCCGCCCACCTCGGCCTCCCAGAGAGCTAGGATTACAGGCGTGAGCCACCGCGCCCGGCCTCACATAGTTTTAATATACACTGAATTTTCTAGGATCATACCGGGTGAATCAAGGGAAGACGGTATTTTGTCTTATTCAGAATTCTACCAAGAGTTGTTCACAATTTTGGAAAGGCATGTTTCTGACAGCAACACTTCTCGCAATGTTGAATCACCAGTTTAATTACAGCTATATCGGTCTGTGTTTGAAGCTGTTATGTTTGCAATGATTTTAAGTAAAGGGTGCAAGCATCTGGCTCTTCACTATGTCTTCTAGGGTAGTTGTGTACTAGCAGTCACATATTCAAACATGTTTTATTTTATTATCCATTACTTTCCTTTTATTTTTCTTTATATTAATATTATAGGAAGGGTATTACATTGATTTAAAAATTATATGTGTATGTAGGTTGTATATATAAGCATTTCATTTCTACATAGTGAAATGGATATTATGAAATATTTCCTGTAAAAGTGAAGTATCGTGTCTGAGAGGGCTGAGGATCATGGTCCTAGACTTGCTCTCTCCCTGCACTGCTCCATTTTCAGGTCCTGGTACTCTGCTGCTTTGTGTTTCTCTAATTGCCCTGAGAGGGGCGAGGAGCTTTGTAGCCAGCCCAGGCTTTGGGGCAGGAAAGAACAACCTCCAAGATAAATTGACCCGCCAGAGTGCTCAGGGGCCCCCAAAGTCACTGACTTGCTGTGACTTCCTGTGTTGCAACATGAAACATCTTCCTCTCCACCACCCACCCACCCGACACCTCGGGGTCGCAGCCTGGCAGCCGGAGGGAGGTTTCCCTGTGAGCACACCGCACTCTCACTGGCGGAGCAGCAGAGGAGGGCTGGCGTGCTTTAAGACGACACCAAAAGCCTGGCCGAGCCCAGTGTGTCTCTACTTTTGGACTTTAGACTAAAAACTGCAGTATCTCTCAAAAATGCCTGTCTCTTTAGAAACATGTCCCCTGGGAGGAGTAAACTACAAAAGCCTCGGCATTTATGACCTGAGATTATTAGGCTAGCCAGGCAAGAGAGGGCGGGCCTCTGCAGGAACAGGCCTGGGGTGAGAAGGGAGAGAGGGTCAGGCCAGAGGACCTAAACCCTGCTGGGGTGGGCCGCCAGGGGTCGCCTGGAGAGGGAAGAGTAGCAGGGTGTGGTAGGCAGACAAAGAGATTGCTAAAGGCTACTCTCCAAATACGCAGTGCCAGGGAAGAAGAGAGACAGACCCTTCCCACAGGAACACGCCTGGAAAGCTGGCATTATGGCCACATCAAGATGGGCTTTGCAGTAAGAATAGCAGGTAGGAAGAAAAACAAATAATTATCTCTGTTGCTGGAATCAGAGCGAATTTTTATGCTGTTCCTTTTCCTTTTCTGCATTTCATAGAAACAGTGAGGAAATAGTACGTAGACTGGCTGGAGTCCGGCTCCCTGGTCAGACTGCTTGGGTGTGAATCCCAGAGCTACCACTTAGGAACTGTGATCTCAGGCAAAATACTTAACCTGTCTAAGTTCATTTTCTCAACTGCAGAATGGGGATAATAATAGAACCGACTTCATGGAGGAGGGTGGAGTCCTCACTGAGCTAACACACACAGAGCCCTGTGGTCCTCCATAGCTAAAATAACTGCAGTGACGATACTTTGAAGGACTGGGTTTCTGTGGGGTTGTTCTGGCCCAGCCATGCCTGGAGTGGAGCCTCTGAGGTGGTCACTCTCTGTGCCACCTCGGGCCTGTCTCTCCTGCTCTAGGGAGCCACAGACGTTTGGCACCGCAGACATCCTGGGCAAGTCCTCTCCTGCCCTGAGTAAGCAAATACGTGGGACTGGACCAGTGCTAGGAGAAGCCAGGAAGCGGCGGCAGACGCAAAGCAGGATACAGTGGGCAGCTGGCCTGGAGAGGGGACAGCAAGGAGAGAAATGGCCACTGTGGTGACCAGAGCTGGCCTTGGGCAAACTTGTGGCTCAGAGAAGTTGGTCATCAGTGTCCTCTCAATGCCATTTTAGCCCCACCTTCCTCCTTGTTTCTTTCAAAGTGCTGGTATTGCAGGCCAGAGCTACAGGATATTCCTATATGGGATTTTCCCCCCACCTTCCATCAACATTAACACAAAATCCTAACTGTAATTTATCTGCATTTATATTTAAATACCATTCTCCTCAACCTTTTTACCCACACTTAGAAACTCCGTCCACTTATGCTCTGCTGATTCTTGTCTTGTCCTCCATTAAATCCAACCAATATTTATGGAGTGTGAGTTATGCACGGGATGATAGTCAGGTTCTGGGACCGAATCAGTACGGGCTCTGAAGGTTTACTTCAGGCGCACCAAATGCTGAGTTGAGGTGACAAGAATGGAAAGTTGCTTCCCACTGGGAAAGTCAGTAGTGGCTGTGTTTCCACGTGCTGAGAGCAGGGAACACGTGCGAACTCTAGGCTGACGAAGGTGCGTGAGCGCGGCAGTGACGGGATATTGGGTGGGATGGGTGGATCGCAGTTTGGATTTGCATGGAAAGTGCTGGAATACCTCCTGTCTTAGTCATTCAAAACTCTCCTACCTTTATGAATTCATTCTGTTTTATTGTCAAACTTTTCACAGAACTTTCCCTCTGCTACTTTCCTTTAACTAAAAGCTTATCACAATTCAAGGACCTGTTTCTTTTACTACTCTCCTAAGTGGAAGCTTCTTATCTCAGACTCCATGTACCACAGGACCCAGAAATTCAATTTTGTAGTTTACTGAGTAGAGATGTCTTTAGGGGCTTGTTTCCTGCTAACCAAACTTATAGGAGACTGGTGTATAAATCTGCATCACGATTTTTCCTTTCCAATGGAAGATACATCGAACCAGTGATCTCTAGGGCATCCTTCCTGGTACATGGGTGTTAAGAATTTCATTCCACTGTTAGCAACAGATCGCTGGAACAATAATGGCTTACAGAAGGTTGAAGTTTATTTTTCTTGCATGTAAATGAAATTTGGATGTGGACAACTGAAGGCTGATATGCTGGCCCTGTGGAGTCAACAATGCTCCTGCCTCCTACAATAAACCCTCTTTATTGTATGGCTTCCATTCACAAGGTCACAAGTTAGACATTGCATTTCCAGCCATTGAATCCATCATCTTGGCAGGAAGAAAGAGGAAGGGAGAAGGCCAAAGGGGATTCCCAGCTGATTCAATATTCCTTTTTTAGGGATTTTTCCCAAAAGCCCTATGTATCAGAAGTGAGAATATAGTCATAGAGTTATTCAATTTCTGTAAGAGAAGCTGAGAAATTCAGTTTTTCAACTGGGAATATCACCACTCCCTGCTCCTCTCAAAATCAGAATCATGTTACAAAAGGAGAGAGAATGAACATTGAGTAGAAAACTAGCAATCTCAGCCATTATTATGGAAACAGGATTGGACAATTTTATAGCCAGTGTAGAATCAGGGATTAGCCACTTAAGTACTGTAAAGGAAAATAAAAATCTCAGGACCACCCCAACTCTTTACGCAAAAAGATGAGTCAAGACTAGAGAGCCTGAGTCATGCAACACCACCTTCCAAATGAATAGCTGTTACTAACATATTCCATGCAAATAGTAACCAAGAGAGAGCAGAGGTGGCTATGCTAGTATCAGACAAAGTAGACTTTAAATCAAAAAAGTTTACAAGAGACCAAGAGGGACATTATCTATTACAGCAGGGAGATATAACAATTATAAACATTTACACACCTAATAACAGACCATTAAAATACATGAAGCAAAAACTGACAGAATTAAAGGGAGAAATAGACATTTCTACCATAAGAGTTGGAAACTTTGATACACCACTCTTACAATTTTTATGTTCTGTGTATTTTACCACAATAAAAAAATTGATGGGGGGAAAAGCTATGTGACACTTCTTGATAATTGCATTATGGCCATATAAGATGTTCAAATAAGGGTAAGGGGAATTTAAGGGAAGTCTTTACTATATATATATTTTTTTGCAAATTTTCCATAAGTCTAAAAGTAGTTCAAAATGAAAAATAGCTATTTGAAAGAGCTGCTAATACTAGGGGAAAAAAAAAAAGCCAAAAAAATCAGTGGGCAGGATTTGGCCTTTGTTTGCTGGTCCCTGCTCTGTAACCTATAGACACTGAATATTTACAAAAATTAGCACACTTTCAGCTACAAACAACTTAAAAATTAATAAACACTCAATTGGAAAATCTAAAATTTTCTTTTAAAATTCTTTTTCAAGTAATTCCTGGGCCAAAGAGGAAATAAAAATTACAATTGCAATATATTTAGAAAATTATAGTAATAAGAATAGTAATAACAAAACTTATGAGAAGTAGCCAAAGTTATACTCAGAGTCAAATTTGTAGTCTTAAATAAGTTTATTGCAAAATAAATACAAATAAAAAATAAGTGCACTAAGTGTTCAAGATTTTATCAAAAAAACAATAGAAAAACTCAAGGGAAGTAGGAAGAAGGAAATAATTAAGATAAAAGCAGATATTTATTAGTTAGAAAACAAATAGTAAAAATATAGTCATTTCTTTGGACAAAATATAAAAAAGTAGATAATCTATCACCTAATCTAAAACAATGGGTAAATAAATATAAAAATTTAGGAAGGAAAACGAGAATATAGTCATAGGTGCAAATGAGAAGTTTAAGTTTTAAAGAGTATACTTTGTACAGTAAATTTGAAAATTTGCATTAAATAAGTAGTTTTTAAGGAAAATATAAACAATTTAAATTACCTCAAAAAGATATAAAAAATAATAAGCCAAAAACCATGGGAGATATACTTTCAATACTACATAGAATAACTAGACAGAAGATCACCAAGTAAATATATATTTGAACAACATTATAAACCCACTAGACCTAATGGATATCTATATTACACTAACACCCAAGAAAAGCACAGTGTACATTCTTCTCAAGAGTACACGGGACATCTCTTAGATAGACCATATGCTAGGCCACTAAACAAATTTCAGTAAATTTAAAAGGATTGAAATAATACAAAGTATGTTCTCTCTGGGAAAGGGGGGAGGTTTGACAAGAGGTAGGTTAATGGGTATAAATATACAGTTAGATAGAAGGAATAAATGCAGTTTTTGATAGCAGAGTAAGGTGACTATAATTAACAACAGCAATATCTTTTATACTTCAAAATAGTTAGTAGATTTGAGATGTTCCTAACACAAAGAAATGATAAATGCTAAAGGTGATGGATATTCTAAACACTCTGACTTGATTATTATACGTTCTATGCTTGTATCAAAATATCGCATGTACCCCATAAATATATACAAATATTATGTATCAATAAAAAGAAAAAAGTATGCTCTCTGACCAAAACGAGATTAAATTAGAAAGCAGTAACAGATGGACATATGAGAAAATTAAACAACAAATCCATAGATTAAAGAGGAAATCACAAAATACTTTAAGATGAGTGACAATGGAAACAGAACACGCCAAAACTTATGGGATGTAGCTAAAGCAGTACTTAGAGGGAAATTTAGAACTGTAAACACCTGTATTAAAAAGAAGAATGGCTTTAAATCAATACCTAACCTTCTACCTTAAGAAACCAAAAAAAGGTACAAAGTAAACACAAAGCAAGAAGGAAGGAAATAAAGATTAGAGCAGATATGGAAGAAATGGAATGGAAAAACAACAGAGAAAAATCAATAAAAAGTTGATTGTTTGAAAAGATCAACAAAAGTGACACATCTTTAGCTAGACTGACCAGGAAAAAACTGAGAGAAGACAGAAATGACTCAAATAGGGAATGTGAAAAGAGGATATCACTGCCAACCTTAAAAAAAAAAGGATCGTAAAGGAATACTGTCAACAATTGTATGCCAATCAATTAGATAACATAACTAAAATGGACAAATTCCTAGAAAGATAAAAACTATTGACTCAAAAAGAAACAGAAATCCTGAATAAACCTACAAAAAATAAAGATTGAGTTAGCAATTTAAAAACTCCCCACAAAGGAAAGTCCAGGCCCAGATGGTTTCACTGTTGAATTCAACCAATGTTTAAAGAAGAATTAATACCAATCCATCACAAATTCTTCCTAAAAATAGAAGAGGAACGAACACTTCCCAATTTATTCTATAAGCCAGTATTATCCTAATACTAAAACCAGACAAAGATATCACAAGAGAACCTTATTATAAAAATACTCAACACACTAGGAATAGAACTTAATTTTTATTTTTATCCAACTAATACATGTACATTGTTTTATACGTACATCATCTTGAGTGGCCAGGTGGCTGTCACATGAGCATTATCAGATGAAAGGGGATTAATGGCATTAGGATTTTAGTTTCCAGCCTCTTTGGGAGTAGTGCACAATGGCCGGGGACAAGTGGCTGGGCTGATGGAAGATCTAAAAATCGCTGACTCACACCTGCTCTTAGTAAAGCATTAGCACAGTGCCTGGCACACTGCGAGTCTGAAATAACCTTGGCCATCATTAGCATTTTTATGTTGGCCAAGATGAATGTGTTTGATAATGCCAAGCACAGCTGGGAGTGTGGAGAACGAAGTACTGTTGCTGATATTGAATTTATATAAAGTTTCTCGAAGGCGATTTGGCAATACGTTACAAAGAGGTTTTTGTTTTTTAGGTATATATGCATTGAGGTAGTAACTTCATAGGAATTTATTTTGAAGAATAACCAGACAGATAAACAACCACGTGATTCATCTCAATGTTGTTTGTAACAGGCAAAACTAGAAAACGTAATTGTTCGATACTAGAACTGGTAAAATAAATTAGCCCCAGCCAAAAGATAGAATATTATAAAGTTATTAAAAATCATGTTGTGGGGAAATGTCCTCTATGGGAAAATGTTAAGTGAAAATTGACTTTTAAAATAGTCTGTAAAATATGATTTTAAATATATGAAAAGCAAAATTTTATATGCATAGAAAAATATCAACAGTGATTATCTCCCATTAGTATGATTACAGATAGTTTTTATTTAATTTCCTTTTTGTGTATTTGTGTATGTTCTGCGTTTGCTTCAGTGAAATTTTCCTTTTTGTTAGTGGAGGAGGAAAAAAGTCAATAATGTTATTGAAAAGAGTACAATGGTCTATATTATCCCCATTCACACTTCATTATCTACTCTTTTAATATTCTCTAATTGATTCTCTAATTGATCCTTGAGTGTTAGTTTTGTCTTTTCCAACTTGGAAACCATATGTCTTGTCAGAACCCTTTGACGTGAGAAGTTTTCTGTTATTCTCAGGGTGTCTTTCAGACAGAGCACATGACCCCCTATTTAAGCAGCAGCACTGCTCTCGGTGACAGCAAAAGTCTGCAGAAGTTACTAACCTCACCAACATCCTTTAGTCGCAGCCCCTGTAATTCAGTAACGGAATTACTGATCTGTAATAGGTACAGATCTCTTTTCTCGGCAACGTGAAGAGGGTACCTCAGCTGCAGAGTGGCATTAACATGAGCTCCATTTTTCTTCTGTCTCCTTCAGAGTACCTAGAACATCAAGTATCAGCAACTTAATCAAGAAAGCTGACAGTGGAATTACTAACAAAGGCCATTCTCATTTTACATGAATATTCCCAAGCAATAGGTATTATAAACATTTGTGGTGTGCACCGGCAAATCTGAGGAAGCACATCTGATACCTACGGCAAGCTTAAAGCAAAATGAGAAAATTGTTCCAGAAAATAACAGATGCTCTCAGACCAAATATATTTCCCCAGAGGAAGAAGAAACACACAGAAAATAACCCCAGATATGATCAGGACATCCAACTGAGGAAACATCAATTTTATAGACCATTCAATTAAAAATTATATGCCCAGGGTTTATTTGTGGTATTAGTCCTTGATCTGGGGGTCTGGGAATGGTAGATAAAATAAAATAAATTAGGAGTATCGGAAAAGTCTGTAAACTTCCAAAAATCCCACGCTGTACCTGTTAGAACATTTTGTAATTGGGAGGACACACAGGGTGGGGAAGAGGTATTGGCCCAGAGTCAGTCAGAGATGCATCTTAAGGTCAGCCCTGACAATCTAGCTGTGTGACCCTGAGCAAGTAATTGAACTTCTCTGAACCCATTTTCTCATCTGTAAAATGGGTGTAGAAATACCTGTCTCTAGGGTTGGTGTGAATATCAAATAAAAGAGTGTACAGAAAATATCTAGCATAGTGCCTGTTGTAGGCACTCCACAAATGGTGGCACTTAGCATTTTTGGTAACATTCAAGCACAGTACACAGTATCATATAGAGAAGCAAAAACAAACACAAATGATTAGGCCCTTTAAAGAGGCATCTAGTTACTTATTGGAGAAAATAGCAGAACACTTTTGTAAGAGACTAGTCATGGAGTTAGACTGCTGAGTAACTGTGGATTGTAACTATACCTAATGTAACCGACACTCATGTGTTTAGGGGAATCTTGAGTTCAACTTTTCCACCTTAAAGTCCACACTCAGATTGTGGCCAAGAGATACCACTAGCCCAGAAGGAGTTTGGGAGTGGGGGAGAGTTGTCTAGAAATTTTAAAGCCAATCTTGAGGAAACCCACAATTTTATTTAAAAAAAAATGCACCCCAAGGAAATTGATAATATTCTGCAGAGTTTCTAATGGCTAAAAGGTGGGAGTAGAAGCGAAAATTGTGGAAAATCATTTTCCTGATCCACAACACATTAAATTTTAAAATGTTTACAATGTTGTAATAGACACATTTTAATTATTAATTAATTATTTTTAGTTAAAAATATGAATGCCTTTACATATTACTTAAGATCTAAAACTAAAATAAATAAGGGTGAGAGAAATTGTGGGATCTAAGGTCAAAGTTACAAGATGGATTCCCTACTCCCTATCTGTCTTTCCTTAGTTGATTAATCTTGGGCAATTGATTTGACTCCAAACCTGTTTTTCCATCTCTAAAATGATGATTAAAAATGCTTACCTTTGGTTGTTGTGTGATCACTGAGATTAGGTAGAGCACAAAAGCTGGACTATGCTGGCTTTGCCTTACATACAGGTCTTGGAAGGTCCTGGAAATATGTGGTGAATACAGGCTCTCAGAGATGAGCAGAGAGATTTTTGTGGAGAAATAGAGAGGAAAGCGGAGGGTACAACCAGTGCAGCTAAGTCCTTGGGTAAGTCAGAGCGGGATTTCTGGAAATTGATGTAAAACTTTAGCCTTAGAGAGACATAATTATATTCAACAACGAAAAAGATGAAAGTATAATGTGTGATGCCATTTTATTCTAGAACTTTCTTGATCATTTCTTAACTTTATCATGATGAAATAAACACAGCATGACAGTCATCTTACATAGACAGATGCACAAGTTAATGAAATGTTGTTTTCTGGCTAAAGGGAAAGAATTTTTGAATGATCTCCATGGAATTAAATCGTCCTGTTCACTTGCCTTCCGCTTGCTTTGCCAGACGGAGCTGAGACCACGGAGGTGCAGTGGGGAGCTGATGGCCGACCCATTCCCATTCATATGGCATTCTATGGTCTTCTTCTGGACAGAACTTGATCTTAAAGCTGAGATTTGGTTGAGGGTCAGGCCTGCAAGGCCCGAGTTTTGAGTGCTTTAGGTCACAGTGTTATTTATTATGAGGTGGTGAAATATTTTATTACGGTAGTTGCAATTTTTAAAAATTATCCAGTTTGCAATCATATCGGAAACAATATTTTTTGTGTTCAGTAAAGAGTACCACCTAAAACTCCACAATTTTCGTGATCAAATAAAAAGCCTTGATCGGTTTAGCTGAACCACCAACACGCACGCTTAAAAAAAAGAATGTTTTCGTGGTGGAGGGCCAAGATGTTGAAAGTGAGCTCTGGTCTGTCTTGTGATGTGCTGCACCCGGCATGGGACGCCCCGCTGGCAAGGCTTAAAACAAGAGCGAAGAAAGGGGAGAAAGGGGGTCCTCGCCTCGATCTACAAATGGGCGCATGTTGCCCCTGTTTTTCCTGACACAGCTTTCAGGCTCCTGGATCTTTTGACACTCCTCCGTCAAAACTTACATTCTCCGTGTCCTTCCCCTTTCAAAGGATGCCGGCTAATCCATGCCACTGGGTTACCCATCCCTAATTCACAGACTTTTTAACAGTAGTTGGGACTTTAACTCAAAGGAGTGAGCGTGATGCTGTGATTTCAAACCGAGGTAGCCTCTGGCCTGGGAGAGCCTTCCTTTGTCAGAGAACTCGCTGGACTTGCATGCAAACCCTTCAGGGGAAGACACTGTGTTGCAGTAATCCTGGCATTTCCAGCACCCAGAACAATTCCTGTCCCGTAGTAAATACTCCATGAACGCTTGTCAAATGCAAGGAGTGAATGAAGGAAGCCAGCAAGGGAGCTCTTTCACGGCAGGTCTCAAATCATTGTTTATTAATTAATGTATTTCAGTACGTATCTATTAGCTGGGTCCATTTTTAGACCTGTTTGTCTAAATTGTGGCCTTATCGGAAGTTCTCATTCTTCCTGACCCATGGCTATCAAATAGGTGGCAATTTTCTTTGGTCGAGAGGCGCTGTGAGGATAAGGGATTTGCCTAATATCTCTCTCTCTGTCTCTCTCACACACAGGCAAACCCAGACCCCAAAATAGATCTGGGGACGGATCCTGCCTCGGCCCAGAAAAACCCTGCTGAAACTCCCCTCCTCCAGCTCTCTGCCACTTCTGCCTCCCCCACCCCCAGCAGCATTTGTGAGGAATCGAGAGCCACATAACTACCTGCGCTGTGCAGCTTTAGAAAGAGAAAGCTGTCTGAAAGACACACAAATATTGTGACTCCCCGCAGTGAAAGCTTCTCTCCCGGGAGTCAGGAAGAGAGAACGCACAGAAATCTTAACCTCTTTGAACATCCTGTCCTTTAAGTAAAGCTCCTATTTAAGAGCAGTCCCTGGGGCTCCCTGCTTGTCATCTTCCTGACACTCTTTTGCACAGGACTGTTTATTAGTGAGACGGCTAACACGGAGGACGCGGGAAGGCCAACTCGAGCAGGGCTTTGTTTGGGAACTGTATCTTCTGGATGGCCAATCCATCAGCAGCCCTGTACTCGGATTTCAGATTTCTCTGCAATTGCCGTTTTAATCTCTCCCTGGGCATAGATCTTTTTAAAGGCAACATGGTGTGGTGGAAAAAGTGGCTTTAAAATCTGACATAGCTAGGTTCAAATCCTTGCTTCCCTACTTATTATGTGACTCTGGGCACATTACTTAATCCCCGTCTTAGTCCATTCAGGCTGTTATAACAAAATACCATAGACTGGGTAATTTGTAAGCAATAGAAATGTATTGCTCACAGTTCTAGAGGCTGGAGAGTCCAAGATCAAGGCTCTAATAGATCTGGTGTCTGGCGAGGGCTCACTCTCTGCTTTTCAGCTGGCGTCTTCGTACTATGTCCCCACGAGGCAGAAGGGGCAAACAAGCTCTCTTGGGCCTCTTTTATGGGGGCACTAATTGCATTCATAAAGGTGGAGCCCTCATGACCTAATCTCCTCCTCCTTAAGTCTCCACTTCTTAATAGTATTGCATTCAGGATTAGGTTTCAAAATATGAATTTGGGGGAAACACAAACGTTCAGACCACAGCATCCCTCTAAATCTAAATTTTCCTATCTATAAAATGGGCTAATAATACCTGCTTTGCAGAGTTGTATTGGCCAGCAGAGTTGAATGGAACTTGGCCAATGGTGGTCAATCAGCCTTCCAGATGGAATTCCAAAAGGAAGAGTGGTCAGACTCTGGGGGCCTTGCTTACTATGTCCCTATCTGGGGCCACCAGGGCTGGGAGCAGGAAGCCACTTGCATTGTCTTTCTGTTTGAGAGCTTGTTTGCTTTGCATCCGTGTTTGAGAAATGTTAATAAGGCAATGATCCATTTAAGCCGCATGTTCTCAGTGTCCTGCAAAGGGCAGTGAGTCATGCCTGCTGTCTGCCCTTTTGCTTGCCGCAGGGTTTCAGTTACTCTGCGTTCCTTTGAGGAATGCCTGGTTCCCCCAGAACAGCTCTTAGCAGCTTCATGTGAATGAGGTCACAGCAGGCTGGTTGTAGCTGGCATGGCACAGAGCAGGGCATCAATTACTACTGTGACAGCTTTTCCTTTTCCCTCCCTTCTCCTCCACCCCAGCCTCTGCTGTGCCTTGGAGAGCGTGGACATTTGTCAAGACTGGGCTGTACTGAAGCACTTGCAGCATCCCGTGTATTAGAGAGAAATGCTTTCAGTAACTCTGGCCCAGCAGTCAGTGGGGGCGAAGTGGGGGCCGTTGTCCCAAGCAGTTGGCTACACCGTTGCACCTGCCAAAGATGCGCGGAATTTCCTCCAACCTTGAGTATCTTGTGACATACTCTCCCATCACACCCTAACCATCTTGCTCACTCATCAGAAAAAAAAAGGAAAAAGATTACTCTGAAACTAAACAGAAACAAATTGACTTCTTTGGGTTCTAAATATGATCCATGCAGAATTAATTAGCTAATCAATACTTCCATGCTTTTAAAACAAGATTAAATAACTTACAAAGCAATGGAGGATGTAAAAGATAGCTGACTGTGCCAGGCATTGTCCCCAGCACTTCACGGATGTCACCTACCCGGTAAGGTATGTGGGTTCTGAAATCAGCCTGTCTCGATTTGAATTTTGCTTTGACGTAGAGTAGCCATATGGCCCTGGGTAATTTATTAGTTCACCTCCGTAAGCCTCAGTGTCCCCATCAGTTTCCCTGTGCTGCAGGCTGTCTTTCCTCCGGGTCCTTGCCTGGCTGGCTCCACCGCATCCTCCAGGCTTTGGCTTAAATGTAACCTCCTCCTAGAGATGCCTCCCTGACCGCCCTATCTTAACGCCACCCCACGCCCCACTGCCACTGTTTTCCATCCATTACCCTGTTCATTTCCTTCACAGCTCTCGTGTCTCCAACCACAGTAAATGTCTGTCAAGAGTCCTCTTTAGACCAGGCTTGGTTTCCAGTTGCAGGGCACACAGAAAGGAGTAACAACTACCTCCGCGGAGCTTGCATTCTAGTAAGGACAGGCAGACAGAGAAGTGGGCAGGCAGACAATAAATAAATAATATTCTAAATATTCTAAACTACCTGTTTACAGCCTATCTCCCTTCATAAAATTGTCAGCTCCTTAAGGGCAAGTTTTAATATGTCTTGATTTCTGCTGAATTTCCCAGAGCCTCGCATAGTGTTTAGCACATCGTATCCTAAAAAAAAAAAAATGAGATGAGTAAAGGATAGAATTTTGAAAAAGATAAAGTAGATAGTTCATGCTAAAGCTCTTAGCGTAGTGCCTGGAACATGGCAAACACTTGGTGTAAGTGTTGGCTGTTTTCAGTTAGATTAAGAAGTTTGTGTTCTAACTACTTTACCACATTGCGTCTATAATATTAACAATAATAACTGATTGTTATAGAATTATATATAACAATGTAAGTTACTAAATTCTACTACATGCCATGATCTGTCTAGACACATTAAAATAATATCTTATTGAGTTACAACCCCACAATAATCCCGAAAGGCAGGCATTCTTATTCTTATGTATGACTTTCCTATAGTAAAAAGCAGACCGTGGCAAGCATCAGGCAGGTACAAACCAAGTGCTGCGTGGTTTCAGAGGAGGCCACTCACATGGCCAAGGTAGCTGAAGAGGTTTAATAGAGGAAAAGCACCTAGAAGAAACCTGGAGGGTGGCAGGATCTCAGCAGGGAGACAGTGGGGTGGAGTGGGGACGCTGGGGCAGAGGGAAAAGCCAGAGGAAGGGCACAGAAGAGTCTTCCAAAGGATGCGCTGTTCACAGGTGGCCAGACGGTGAGGTGCACGAAAGGAGTGATGTGATAGGGCTGGAAATGGGAGGGGAGGTGGCCCTTGGATGCCAAGCAAAGGAATTTAAGATTTATGTCATAGGTAATGGGGAACCATTAGAGTTTTTAAGCAGGGGAATGAAAAGAACCAGAATTGTGAACGTGGGAAAGTTAATTTGGTCCTAGACTAGATTGGGGGGAGATGAGGCTGGGACTGGTTAGCAAGGCTGTCTCAATAGCCCATGGCCAGGTGCTGGGTACAAGACTGCGTTTGGAGAGGGGGTGACGATAACGGAATGGAGGCAGCAAATGCAATGGGCAGAACTACCTGGCCCAGGTGCAGGCAAGAGGCCAAGGGAGGTGCCAAACCTGGCTGTGAGATTTCAAGCATCAGAGGTTGATGCTCTTCTGATATACTTAGCACACTATTAAGATCAGATGCAGATAGGCTGACAGTTCTTTAACTGAGATAATTTTTCAAAAATCCGTTCTCATGAGAGCCTTGGGCCTTTCTGTTACTCGAGATTGTCTCTACCTTCCACTGCTTCACATGGCATGTTCTCTTGACAGCACGAGGCCCTGGTGCAGCGTTGGGAGGATGCTGGCATTCAGGCAACGTATATCAAGCTGAGCTAAATTGAAGTGCATAGTTGGTTGAGGCCACTGTCTTGGTTGCCACTGAAGGTGAATCCAGCTCCTGCCTTCAGGAGCCTAGGGGTAGTTGAAGCTACACCAAGTGGATCTGCCCTTGCCCTGAGGGGCTGTGTCCTCTTCGGATCCAGGTTAAATAGCCAGCAGTGGGATGCCCGGCCGCTGCATCAGCGGATTGGTACGTGCACCTTCTCACAGATGCTACAATACCATAGTGTCCAAAAATGACTGTTGGTGTGTCTGGAACCTATAAGAATAAAATTACAGGATGTTGTTAATTACCTCCACGAGTAAAAATGGCTGGATAGGCTTACGCTAAATTTGGCAGGTATTTGCGGGGATGATATGACTTAAAATACGTTTTAATCAAATTCACTTGTGAGTGTATGTGCATGTGCATAGGGTGGATGGTTCCAGGTTGGCACCTGGAACAGGTGGCAGACATCCTGCAGAGCAACTGGAGCTGAGGAAAGACTTGCCACAGCGGACGCGAAATAGACGATGCTTTAAAACACGAACTTTGAATCAAAATCTGGAAGAGCAGATGTTTCTAAGAACAGGCACAGATTTGTAGTCAAGATTCTTCTCCCAAGGGCAACTCTATGGAGCATGCTTTAAAGCAGGCTGTGACAAGAACTGGCTATTTAATTGTCATGGGTTGATAATTCTCCCAAGCAACACCAGGGATAAGTTTCAGGAGTCCAGAGAAATTCACATTCCCTTTTCTGCTAATATTCTGGGCACAAAGAGTAGGGTCTTCATAACCCAACACCAACAATATGTCACAGGGTAACTGATGCCCTGGCCTGAAATTCTATCCTTGGTGTTGTGTATCTTCCATCTGCCCTTCCAGATCTGCACCCACTCTTCTCCCCACTCTATCCCATGCCCCATGGGGCTGACCAAATGGACTGTGAGGACCAACTCTCTTCCCTGTGGGTTCGGGTCGGATTTGACCTGTGGGGAGGCAGGCAGGAGATTGGAGTAAGAGAGGCTGCATCCTCCGACTCCTGCCCTGTGGGGTCCTGTCAGGCTGGCTCCCTAGACCAGAGGCCTCAGCTCTGGTAAGACTGGCCCCTCACATCCCCCTCTGTCTCTAGGGTCCAGTAACAGCTCCCTTCCCTTGTCTCCTCAGGCCTAGGAGTCACCCCTAGCCCTGGGATGTGCACTGTGCCTTGTGGTTTCCCTGCACCAAGACCACACCTTTGTAAATAGCTCCTTTGTGAAACTCCCCCTTTGAATTACCCTAATTTAGGAGTGGCTTCTGTGTCCTGCTGAGATGCTACCTGGTTTCTCCACAGCCCCTACACTTCCGTTCTCTCTCCAGGGCCTTATTTTGGAGGAAGAAAAAAAAATCTGTTTTCTCCCTCTCTCTGTCTCTCGCCACCCCCCACCTCGGGATTCTGTGCAGGATTTTCACTCTTGCTGGGCCCCTTTCTGTGCACCGTTCTCTCCCCTATTATGGGAGTTTTCTCCTAGGGAACTCTGCATGACTCAGGAGTGGATGAAGCCCATAGATGCAGATCTATCTCCTCTTTTTTTCCCTGTAATTTCCTGTAAAACAATATCACTGATTCTAGTAGTTGGTTTTATATATTGGAAACTCCATTCCAATTGTTAATTAATTCTTAAAAGTGGGTCAATGCTGTGTTCAGTGTACAGTGTTCTCAGTCATTTAAGGCTCTTTGGAGATGGCCTTTCCACTTAAACATGTTAACATTTGTGCTGCTAGTTCTCTGTTTGCCTCTCCCGATCCACTTCCGCTCCTTCTCCAGCCTACTAGGCTCTCCTACCCGCTGGCTTCTGGCTAGGTTTGGCCAATGGAAATGACTAGCATGAAATCAAAACCCAGGAGGAGGAGGGGTTGGGGCATTTATTCCACTCACTTCTCTGCGAGGTTGTCAGGCAGCCCCTCTGCATGGTCCTGGCTCTTGCTGGACTCTGGAAAAGTTCCCTCACTTCATCCATTCAGTCCTAGGGTGGCATCAGTTTCTCACTATTGCTAATCCCCGGGTGTTTTATTATTCCCTCTTGGCTCCCTTAACCTTGCCTATGCCTCTGTAAGTAGTCTCTGCATTAAATTTTTGTTGGTCACCACTTTGGGGGTACCATGTACTTTCTGTGGGGACTTTTATTGACATATACCTCTTAATGTCATTCAGGACTGAAGGCCGGATTACATTCTCTTATACTAGGTTAGCTGTAATTCAGAAGTCACACTTGGGATTCTAACACTTCAAAATCCCACGGCCGGGCGCGGTGGCTCACGCCTGTAATCCTAGCACTCTGGGAGGCCAAGGCGGATAGATCCCTCAAGGTCAGGAGTTCAAGACCAGCCTGAGCAAGAGCGATTCCCCGTCTCTACTAAAAAATAGAAATAAATGATCCGGACAACTAAAAATATATATATATAGAAAAAATTAGCTGGGCATGGTGGCACATGCCTGTAGTCCCAGCTACTCGGGAGGCTGAGGCAGAAGGATTGCTTCAGCCCAGGAGTTTGAGGTTGCTGTGAGCTCGGCTGACACCATGACACTCACTCTAGCCCGGGCATCAAAGCGAGACTCTGTCTCAAACAAAAAAAAAATAAAAAAAACCCAAACATTTCTTTAAGCTCATCACAAACCACATATACTTTCTATCGATGTGCTTTCCCAAAATATACTCTAGACTCCAGGAATAAGCTTAATTTAGGATCCGGAATTCTCAGACAGACACCTCCCCGAGTATAAAATCCCGAAGCTGCTATGCTTGGAGACACAGAAAGCAAAGGCATTTCTCTAGGGCTTGGCCCTGACCCCCATCTGGTTTCCCCCTCTGGTGAGCCAAGCTGGGCTACATGTGGGCCCTGGGGCCATTATTGCCCCTCTAAGCTTGACAGCTCAACTGAGAGCAGACCAGGTGGTCTCCCGGGTCTGTTTCCCCAGGCTCACATCCAGGGCTGGAGAAGGACTGGGGCAACTCTTCAAACCAATATCCTTTACATGTTTGTTCAACATTCATTCTGGGGAGTATGAGTTGGGCTGGACTAAGAATGGTTTTAAAAATTTTTCCTGTCTACCTTGACATGAGTGAAATCAATTTTTATATTTTGTTAGTTACAGTAAAACGACAACAACAACAACACGTATAGGGACCTGAGCTAATTGGCTGCTTACGGATGGGCACAGGGGACCCATCCAAGGATATTCTCATTCTTCCCTTCAGATCTGCCTTCCAGAGTAGACACTCTGTTGATTGTGCCTATATCAGAAACTTCCCCACAAAAGTGAAATGAAAGAGGAAGCCTTGAGTTCTCCCAGAAGGTAAAATGGGCCACAACCAGCCTTCTTGCTGTGGGATGTAGTAGGATAATGCTTTTGTTTTGTTTTTTGTGCTTTTTTTTAAGAGCTGGAGTCTCACTACGTTGCCCAGGCTGGATTCCAACTCCTGGGCTCAAGCGGTCCTCCCGCCTCAGCGTCCCGAGTGGCTGGGACTACAGGCGGGCACCGCCACGCCCAGCTGATACGCCGTATGGTGAGGATGACCCATCAAGCATTGGAAACGAGGGACTGAGACCAACTAAAGATGAACAAAGGAAGGAGGACAGGGGCAACTGGGAGGAAGGCTGAGCAGGACTTTTTTCCAGGCCTCTTGTTCCCTCCCCGTCGGTGGAGGGGAGAGTAGTACCATCAGCAACTGAACCGTGGCGAAAGTGATGGAGGAAAAGTGAGCAAACGCATGCAGTTGCTTTGGCAGCAACTACATGCGATTCTGAGTTTGCACTCGAGTCAGCTCTGGTTTGCCTTGGTGTATCTACCTTTGTGCTCTTTAAAATGTGTGATGCTGAGCTAATCTCCATGGGCAGGTTGCATAATCTCCACGTCCCATGGATCTCAGTGTGTAGACAAAGTGACGATTATTACTTACTCTTTGTCCCATTGTGGATTCCTTCTTACTCTTCTCCCTCCCATTAATCATTTCCTCACCAGCTGTGTCTCCCGAATTGAATTTTTTGATTGGTCAAGACATCTCAGACCGCTGCATGGCACATGCCTATTTTCAAATCCTGCAAAGTGCTGTAGCTTGAAAGGAACTGTAGAAACCAGTCCGTCAATGACTGTGGTAATGTGCTGCTTGCCTCAGCAACCCAACCTGTGTTTTACGGGCAGAAACGTCTTGGGAGCAAAGGGTAAAGAATTCTCACCAGCCTAGCCCCTCCAGAGTGCAGGGAAGAATCAAGTGCACTATTCACTAAATTATCCAAGCATCCACCAAGGAATGAAAAGCAAGGGTGGCCACCAGATTTTATTAATATAAAAATATGTTTTCATCCCCTTGAATTGAGCTTTTTTTATCCTCTGTCCTATGGTCTGTTTTTGTTTTTCTGTCATTCCAGAGGGACTCTCTCTATATATCTTGCCACTCTCACCACAATAAAACTCATTTTCTCTTTCTCTAGTTCCCTCTGTTACTCTCAAAGGCTTTCCTAATGTAGTCTCACGCTGCACTGAGGCTAAATACTTGCTTATTATTTTTGATAATGAGATGATGATGGCATTGCCTGGAGGCACAGCTTTTGTGGAACAAGGTGAGGCTGGCTCATGATAACCCATTTGTGTCTTTTAAAGTGGGTGTCCCCTAATATTCGAAGAGCTAAAAGTGACCAGAAAGAAGAAGGAATATTTGACAACATACCAATTTAATGGAGATCCAAAACAGTAAAAAGAAACAGCCAGAACTGAGCATTGCCAGGAGAGGTCAGACTTGCCACAGGATGGATTTCCTGGGTCTCATTACTCCACAAGCAGAACCATGTCCTGCATTCATGGGCTTTCTGGATGTAAACTGGGGTCTCCGACAAACTACAGCACTTTTTCAAGCTCACCTCTCTGGTCTGGGATGAGCACTATCAAATACATTAAGTGAAACACTGAAGTGTAGAGGGCACTGGGCAACAGAAAATGGAGTCAGTTGGTCCAGCACTGGGGATTCATGTTGATGGCTCTCCTCCCTCCTCCACCTCCAGTGCCCTTTTCCTTGGTACCTCTCATTTCAGCTCTGCCCCTCTGCCTCCTCATCCCTTGGCAGGTGGTGGCAACACGTGCCCTGAGCCCTGCGCTAAGCTGAATGGCATCCTCCAGTGTTCTCAGCTGCTCCCTCGCTCAATCCTCCCTCCTTCTCTGCAGCTTAGTCCTGGTTTCTTCTTGCCGGCGTCTCCAAGCAGCGATGATGGCTTCATCGTCCATCTCTTCCTCTTCTTCTCTGTCAGTGCTTCTCCGATACTGGGCCCTCCGCCCAGATGCAAACCTCGCTTCTTCTCTGTTTTCTGTCCTCTCTTTCTCTCCCTCCTCTTCAGACCTCATAAAGCTCTGGGTGAATTTCCTCTTGGCTCCAAATTCAGAGAAGTCTGACTTGGACGACTCTTCCACGTCCTCCCAGTCCCTGGCCCTGGCCCAATGTGGGCGCTGTGGCTCCGGGGACTCTTCCTGTTCGGAGGGCTCTGGGCTCCGGCGGAAGAAGTAGGGCTCTGGGCTCTCCTCTCGGGAGCTCGAGGTCTCACTGAACTTGGACCTGGAGAACTTGTGCGTCTCTCTGCCCTCCCTGGTGGAAGAAGAAGAGAACCGCGAAGTGCTCCTTACAGAGTTGCCATTTGCCTCGTGGTAGGAGGAGGTGTCCTGCTCCTCTGACTGGGACTTGGAGAACTTATAACTGGAGGATTTAGACTCCGTCTCCCGGAGCAGGGAAGATCTGGTGCATTTCCCCCTGGAGCTTCCAGACCAATCACTCGGGGGAGGAGACTTTTCCTCTGTCCCGAGGCCACTGAGCCACCTATTAATACTGCTATCCACCTCTTTGCCAGCTCTGCTGCCGCTTGCATAGTGATCACTGACAGCCAGGGAGGAGGAGGCGTCTGTTTCAGGTTTCTGGGAGTCACTGCGGGAAGAATACCGGAAGCTCCCTATGGCACTGTCAGTGTCCTCATCCCTGTCGTCCACGCCGTCATCCTCATCCTCCTTGACCTTCTTCTTCTTCTTGAAAAGGGAGCTGCGTTTGTTGTCTGAGGCCAGCTTCTCCATTTTGCACTCGAACATCTTCTCCCTCAGCTCCATCTGCATCTCCTTCTCCTTCTGGCCAAGCTCCCTTAGGTCCACATTGTCGGCGAAGAGGCTGTAGATGGGCTTGCTGGTGCCCCTCACTCTGCTCCCGGTGCCTTCCGCCCTGGAGCTCAGCGTGGTGTGGGAGGACAGCACAGACTGCGTGTCCGAGCTGGGTCTGGCCTGGCTCTGAGGCAGCAGGCAGCTGCCCGGGCACGAGCTGCTGTGTCCACTGAGCGTGGAGACTTGGTCGTCCCCCAGGCAGCTGGCTGCTGGCGCTGCCTTCATGCTTGCAACGGATGGTGAGCGGGACAACAGCAGCATTTCATTTTGCTTCTGAGCGAGGGTCTCGCTGACTACGTGGGCAATCCAGTTCTGGATACTGGCAATGGAAACGGTGTCGCCAGGTCCCACAGGCAGGTTAGGCAGGGGTGAGGCCAGGCATGCCCCTGTGTTGCTTGCGGCCTGAGACAGGTGGGAGCGGTTGCTCTGGGTGCTGAGCACAGACGCCGCGTCCCCATCAGCACTGACCGAGGGGGCTGCAGACCAGAATGCAGACAGGGGGATGCTCGTGCTGGCAGCCGAGCTGTCCGCCTCCCAGCCCGCCATGGACTGGCTCTCCTCCAGCGTCCGCCTGCTTCTCTCCAGCAGCTCCAGCCTCCGTTGCCTCTTCTTGGCCAAGACCGAGTCCTCCCCCTTGCTGAGCTCCACCACCTCTTCCTTGTTCTCGCAGCCTATCTTCTTCTGGTGTTTCAGCTTCCAGGCCTGGTAGGCCGTCAGGCTGACGTCGGAGGGCTGATTCTCCCCCGCCGCCTCCTCTGCTCCGTGCTCGCTGCTGCCGTCTGCTGCTTCCAAGTCTTTCTTGTGAAATCCAAACTGGATTCTCTTGATCTTCCACCTTTCCAGGGCAGTGAGCTTGTCCTTGTTCCTGCTGCAGAAGTTGTAGAAGGAGCTGGCCTCAGAGCACACGCTCTCCTCGTCGTCCTCTCGCGCCCTGCTCCCTGCCTCTGAGCTCACGTCGGCCTCCTCCCTCCTGCTCCTGGAGCGGTAGCTGCGGGCGGCCTCCTTCTCAATCTCCAGCAGCCTCTCGTTCCACATGTCCCAGGTGCTCTCCGTGGACACAGAGTCGGAGCGGCGCCTCCCGCCGCGGCTCTGGGCGCTCATCGCCAGCTGCTGCTTCAGGACCCGTATGTCGTGGCTGCTCACGCTCTCGGAAGCGCTGCTCTCGCTCAGGGTGTGCCTCCGCCTTCTCGCCACCGAGGAGCCGGCGTCGCCCTCCTCCTCCTCCTCTTCCTCCTCCCTGCCCCACCGCCGGTGCCCTTCTGCGTGGTAGCGCTCATTGCGGCTCTGCCACTCCCGGATGATGCTGTCCACGTCCTCGTCCTCGAGCTCCTCCCCAGCCTGGCTGGAGGCGGCCGAGCGCCCGCCCTCTCCACCCTGGGGGACCCTGCCTGAGGGGAGGCCCTGTCCCTTCTTCCACTCCTCATACAGTTTCTCCTCCTCCTCTTCGTCAATGAGAGTGAGGGGCTTGGAGGCCTGGCTGGCCTTCCCCAAGGAGGAGCCACTCAGGTGGCTGGCGATGTCGTCCTCCTCCTCCACCGTCAGGGCGTGCACCGTGGCCCCGAGCGTGCTCCCCGCCTCCTCAGCCTCGTCTGTTCCCCCCTCCTCCTCTCTATCCTCCATCAGCTTCTCGTTGAGCTCCCGCAGCTGCTTCAGGAAGCCGTCGTTGGGGTAGATGGCGCGCTTCTTGCGCACGGTCATCAAGGCCTCCAGGACAGCCATGTTGTGGAAGATCATCAGGTAGGCCACCACCAGCACTGCCGACCGGCTGATGCCCATTTCGCTGCTGACCAGGACTTTCCCTGAGAAGAGAGCACGAGAGATAATGACGGGATTGCAGCGGCTTCCTTGTACTGTTTTTTTTTTAAGTGCTGTTTTGATGTGCTGAACTTAAGCTGTTTACTTTGCCTCTGGTGTTCATCCAGGCTCAAGTCACGGGATGGATGAGCACCACTGTCCTCACATTACGGAGCGACAGAGCAGTCCCCGCTGCCCCTGCATGAGAAACACTGGAGTGCCTGTCTACCGTCTCCCCTCCAACTAAGCATCGGAGAGACGGGAAATAAAAGGATTGTGGGGAGGGGGAAGCAGAAACGGAAAGGGAGGCTAAGATGAATGAGCCACAGAGAAACAGGATCTCCGTGCTGGGAAGCACCACAGTCTAGACTGGAGAGTTCCCTTTACAACACCCCGATGCTGGGTCACCCACCATCCAGCCTCTGCCAGATGCTTCCAGTGACATGGAGCTCAACAGCTCACACAGACACGTACCTCACTCCATATTTTGACCACTCTAATATTTTTTAAAATTCTTTCATACATTAGGGAAAAGTATACATTTCTGTAACAGGCATCCGGTGCCCTTTGACATTTGGAGTCAATAAGGAATATATCTGTATGAACCAGGACTTTTATACAAAAATCCCTAAGAAGATCACTTATATTCTTCCCTAATTTTTTTTTCTAGCTATTCTGCGTCTTGCAATTATTATTTGAGCATCTTTTCATGCTCCCTTACTATTCTAGCTACTCTTCTCCAGATCAAAACTTGAATTTATCAGTTTTTTGCTGAGGAGTTGGTGTTCAGGAGGATGGAGTGAGATATTTCAGCTTTGAACTGACCCACATAGAGTGGGCTCCTTACTACCCTTGTTCTGGGCCTTGGGACTTTATGATGCCATCTAAGCTTGGAATGTAGGTAAGATATGTCACATGATGAACTCAGATTATCTTTTATAGCCACCAAAACCTATAAAACTTCTTTAAAAAAAACTGTCATTAAATCATGTCTCTCGTAGCATTTTTTAAGCATAAGGATAACTTTATAAATTCCTACTAATAATTTTTGGTAGATGTAGTTTGTTTTTATAGCCTACAGAAGCCTTTGCAAATCTTGACTCTGACATTCGGTAGAGCAGTTATCTCCTGGCCTCCCTTTCTGCTCTGCATCTTTCCTGAATGTGACAAACACTTTTTCTATGCCATCATTCTAATGACTGTTTAAACTGCACACTGGGACCACTGGAGACCTTCCTCTTGGCCGCATCAATCTACTTGCCAACAGCCTTTGGGGATGTTTGCTAAATGGGTCAAGAATCCTATCTAACCATATGGGATGGAGAGTGACTCTTTTATTATATGTCTTTGCATCAGTTGAGGCCATGTTTTTGTCACACAGGAGGTCAGAGACTGAGAAGATTCAGGGGAGCCGAGGCCCAGTAATGCTGAAAGGTGTTATTGCCAAGAGCCAGCAACCACTAGAGGGAGGTAAGTGAGCAGAGTCAAAGCCTCCAGAGGAGCATCTACAGATGCACTGGTCTTTCCCCCTCCCACCTTCAGCTCAGGGCTCAGCTGTCTCTCAAGGACCTCCCCTTAACCATCTGACCAGGTCACAGTCTACTGTGGCTAGTCCCAAAGTCTCACTCTCTTCCTTTGGAGGCAGAATCACCAGGCTGACTCACTCCAGGACACTTCAGGATATGACCAGCCAGTCTTCCTCATGGAGCATCAAATACTACTCAGACTCAGTCTGGTAGACACCAGGTTGGGGGGAGCCATGCTTTTCCCTGCTGTGTTTCCAGCACCCTGAAATTCCTCTGAGTAGCCTCAGGGGTAGCCTGAGGGACAAGGGAGAGGCCAGGTGGGTCGGACTCTGGGATCTTTATCCACTTGGCCCAGAGCAGCAAGAGGATTTTCTGTTTTCTCTGTTAGGTACAAGGTCCACACTGATGTTGTAGAGATTTTGCACTGCAGGGGGTGCCCTTCACACTGAAGTAAAGATATATTTGGTTATAATGAAAATTTTCCATCAGTAAAATGGTTTGAGGAAGGTGGTCTTTTTCTAATTTGCAGAGTCACCATTCTGACTGGCAACAGGGCTGATGGATGGGAAGGTCCCTGTTTTTAAAGCTTGAAGAGTACACCTAATGGAGAGAGCACTGGACTTGAGTAAGACCAGGTTCACATTCTCTCTACACACAGTAAGCCTTTATATGGCAGGCAAGTGTGTGTACCCTCCCAATTCTTAATTCCCCCTTTCCTCAGAACTTACCCCCTCTCCACACTCCAGGAAAACAAGAAGTATTTGCCCAGAGGCCACCTCACTTGTCACTGTTGATAGAACTCAGGGTAGACAAAGGACCAGCATCTGCCAAATTCTCCAGAAAATTTGGAAATGGGACTGAGGCAGGATCAGCTAGAGCCATTTGCTATTTGATGTAGAGAGAGAAACAGGCTGGAAACTAAGAGTCCTGAGATTGTTCAATTCTTGTTCCAGACTCCCGGGGTGCCACGTTTCTATTACTATCTTTGGATTCTTTCCTGTATCTTCATAATTAGTGCTTTGCTGCTTGTAAAGCAGTTTGAGATGGTTTCTACGTGCTAGCAACCAACAGAATCTTGATTATTACGTGGTGGCAAAGTCACTTAACTTTCCATGGGTCTCAATTTCCCAATCTCTGCAATGTAAATAATACCCCCCCTTCCCGCCACCCCGTGGGGTCATCGCAATTACTATGTAAAACACCGGGCCCCAGGTATTCCTTTCACCCTCTTTGATAGGAACTGACTCCCAAGCATCCTAGAGTAGAGGAAACCACAGGAACTAAGGCTCAGGGGATAATTCTAGGGATGCTACAACTTCTCTGCGGTGATGAGTAGGAATTACCCACAAAAGCAACGACCACACAGAGGAGGCTGAATGGAGAGGAGACGCCCGCAGGCGCACCCGGCCCCACGGGGAATGGGACTCCAAGCGGGCTTCGACCTGGGTATGGGGTGGGCCCGGCGGAGCTAACGCCCTCGCTTCTGGCCAGGACCACCCAGCCCTACGTGGGCAACCTGGAGGGGAGGCCCCCCGCCTTCACTAGGCCCGGCAGGAAACTTCCCGCTGGAGCCGCGCAGCTGACACCTGCCCCTGGCCCTGCGGGTCAGGCGCGTCCCTCCTCTCTCCACCCTCCCTGCTGGCTCTCGCTCTCGCTTCTGGAAATGAGTTCCATCCTCTTGGATCTGTCTTATTCGCCCTGGGATGGTGCAGGGTGACCGCCGGCCGGAGGCCGTGTCCACACGCGCTGTCTCCCAGGCCTGGCCAGTCTTCGCTGGCAGGTCGGCGGGTGCGTGCCAGGCCCGAGAGAGCAGCGGGCAAACTCCCTCTGCTGTGGACATTGGACAGACAATCCCACAGGATTTTTAAGCATTGAAAAGGAGAGAAAACTTCTTACTTTTTATAATATATATAAAAATGTACACACATATGCATTGTGTGTGTTTTCCATTAGAAGTTACCCATCCTGGCCATTGGTGGTGACAAGCAACGCCCTTCCAAGGAGTCTTAACAGTATTATCATAGAAGTGGCTATAATTTTTTAGGCAACTATTATGTGCCAGGCATTATGCCAAGTAAGCTCTTTCACATGCATTTAAAAAAATTTATTCCTCACAGCAACTTCAGGATTAGATATTTTTATCTTTGTTCTACATATAAGGAAACTACGATTGCCAGGGATAAAGGAAATGGCCAAAGTCAAATGGTAGACAAAGTGTAGCAAATCCTGGATTCAAATCCAGGTTTCTGGATAGCAAATCCTGAACTCTTACCTGCAGGGCTGCTGCCCCACTGCCTGGGCTCCAGCCTCTCCTCCCTGAGCCTGGGGCCCGTGAACTCTAGTCTAGTCTCAAACCCCCTCGCACTGGCACACAGCAGTAGCCTCGGCACTGCTCGCCTCCTTCCCTACTCAGTCCATCCTCCGAAGAGTGAGTTTCCTAAAACATAAATCAGATCAAGGTGCCACTCTGCCTCCTTGCCCTGGCCTTTAATTTCCCGTGTGACTGGCCCCTGCACCCACCATGCTAACCCACACCTTCTGATTCCTGAACATGCCAAGTTTATTCCACTGTAGGATCTTTGCACTAGCAGTTCCCTTGGCCAGGAATGCTCTTCTTCCAATTTTCCATTACTAGCTCCTTGTCACGTGGCCTAAATGTCCCACCGTCAGAAGGACTTCTCCACCGCCGTCTGCAAGGATCCGGCCAGTCCCTCTAGCACATCATCCTAGTTATATTCTCTGCCTTGCACTTGTCACCATCTGACATTTTTATTTTCATTTTATTTTCTGCTTTTTAATTTTCATTTTCTCTCCCCTCTCTACAGCGTAAGATTCAAAGACCAGAAGCTTTGCCTCAGTCTTTCACCACAGAGCCTAGAACAGTACGTGGCACATGTCAGGCCCTCGGTAATTACTGGATGAATTATTATCTTGTCCTTTCTCCTCTTCTTAGAGAAAGCAGCCTTCTTAAGGCAGATGCCCTCAGACTTGGCAGATAATTAGGAGGTTTTCGGAACATCCCCACTTTGCTTCTCCCCTGGCAGAAGTAGCCTGGGGCGGCGGACCCCCCTCACCTCTATAGGTCAGCAGTGCCTCATCGAGGAACTCAGCAGCCTTCCGGAAATGCTGGGAGATGTCCACCTCGGGAAAGTCATCCACCTCCACCCCGAGGTACTGGATCTCCAGGCCAGTGTAGAATTCGGGGCCGGTGTAAACGCCGGTGCCATGCGCAGCATTCAGGATGTGGGTGATTCCCAGCCTCTTCAGCCTCCCCTTGTTCACAGCCACGCTCCTGGGGGGAGAGGCAGGGATATGTCAGGCAGAGTCAGAGCTAGAAAGGTGTTACCACTGCAGCGGGGAGCCTGCTTCAGCTGGTCAGAGGGCCCCAGCTGGGTGAGTGCCTCTTTCTCTGATCCTGGTTGTCTGGGATCGCTGCAAATACCATTATAAAAAGGGTCAGTGACTTGGTGGCAGCAAGAGAGAAAAGAGACAGGGAGCTAAGGAAGGGAGGGCAAGACGAAGAAGAGAACAAAACTATGTGCAAGAAAACCGTTGACTGGTCCAGAGACCTTTAGTTTAAAACCTCATGCCTTGGGAATGGATATTCACCAAAGACAAAAGTGGCAGACAAAAATAAGGAAATTAGGAGTATTTTACATTGATACGGCATGCTTATATTTTTTGAAATCTTTTCACATGCATTATTTTATTTTATCCCAATAATGAAGAGAAGTAGATAGGGCAACTATTTTTATTGCCATTTGAAGATTATAAAAATGAATCCAAGCTCTTATAACTTCCCCAGACTGTGAAAGGAGAAAAAAAAACTCTGAACAAGAATGAGTGTTTCAGATTTCTGGTTCACAGCTCTTTTTGCTGCAGCAGAATAAATGGAGCTTAGTCTGAAGAGGCCCTGAGGACAGGGTTGCCCGAGAAGGAGGAGGGGCCTTTAGTCGGGGATACCTGGAGATGCCTGGGGTTCCTGGTGACCTCAAGGTGAATGCTTCTGGAGCTGCAGACTATTTAATCCCTTAGGATGTGGTGCCCAGCTCTGGGGATCGAGTTCTAGGCAACCGATTACTCGATGGTGAGGATAAGACCCGATGTCCAAAGCTGCCATCCTGACTGCCTTCCCTGGGGCCCCAAATTCCCTCTTTCGCTTCTGGATACGTGGATAATTACACTGGGAGAACATCTCATTAAGTAGTTAATGCATCAGCAAAACTTAGTTGCACAAATTAACCTATTGGCACCAATTATGCACTGGAAAGATCCTGAAGGAATAGGACGTGAGTGAATTCTTTTTGTTTTTGTTTTTGTTCTGGAAACCATTGATAAACTTTTTTTTTTCAGAGGCAGGGTCTTGCTATGTTGCCCAAGCTGGAGTGCAGCGGCTATTCACAGGTACGATTATAGCACACTACAACCTGAACTCCCGGCCTCAGGTAAACTCTTAAAAAAATAACAGTATTCTGTCTACAAAAACAATAAATGTCTACTCCAGAAAATCTTTACAATCCAAAAGAAATCTAAAAAAGAAAATAAAAGCCCCCTTTAAAAAAACACCTCCCGGAGAGAAATATTGTTAACAATTTATTGCTATTCTAATTATTGTCTATGCAAAAGCATATGATGCACACCCTCCCCCCATAAATGTTACTCAATTAGCATCACACTGTACATGTATTCTCTTGTAATCTAATTTTTTTCATTACATATTGTGAACATTTTTACATGTTGGTAAATACGTGTGCATGTCATCGTCAATGCTCCCAGTGTCCTGTTCTGTGGTCATTACAGATGCCATGAGGTGGTAGAGTCAGCAGGACTCTGTGGCAGGACTGGAGGCCCAGAGAAGGCCTTCTGAAGGGGAAGGCTATGACAGATGGCCCTGGCAGGGGGGCGGAGAGTGAGCAGTCGTGCCAGCATTTTCCCTGGGGCTCTCTGTGGGCAGGTGTGCAGGGCCTTTTTCCACGGCCAGGGCAGCGTAAGGGGTCCGGCAGCCGCAGCATGCTGGGTGGACCCAGGGGGCCTTTGATGAAAGCTGGGGGAGTTTCATCTCTCTCAGGCACTAACGAGAGGGTGGGACAAGGCATGACCCCCAGCAGTCAGACTCACTTCTCAGCTATGAAGACGTTGGGCCAGACCTCATCCACCTCGTTCCAGGGGGTCTCTTGGCGGTCCTGAAGCAGGGCCCGCTGCAAGTCCAGGATGCACGGGGTGTTGTACAGGCTGGTGTCGTCCATCTTCTCCCTGACGCGGTTGTACAGGTCCTCCACCAGCAGCTGCTCAGCGGACTCCAGCATGCCTGGACACTCTGTGTCTGCTTTGAGCTCCCGTGGCTTGAGTTCTAGAGGGGGCGGGTGGCATTCTCATCAGAGAGTTAGGAATACCGGGGCCTTCCCTGTTTCTTGGGAGAAACTGCTCTTGGCTGGTTGGCTGCGAGGACTCTGGGCGTGGACTGAATGCCAGCAGGATCTGCCAGGGAGGACTCGGTGGGGCCTGGGGGCCGCTGTGTCGGCCCGGACACCAGTAGCTGGGGTCGGCAGCAGGACTGTATAGGTGTGGGCGAAGGGAAACCGCATTCCCTTACTCCCTCCCATGCTTCTCGAAGCTGGCTGATGGTCCTTAAGTACCAGGTACGTTCTATTCATGCTTATAACTCCCACGGTGCCCAGTACGATGTGGGTCTGGGCAGTGTTTGCCAAATGAGTCAATGGTGTACTTTCATAACATATCACTCTGTTAGTATGATTCCTTTACATATGGATTACAAATAACCCTGGGAAAAGTAAAACTTTCAGCAGTCATTTATGTGATATTACCTCCTAATATACATTTAATTTACTTATTTATTTCATTCATTGTCTGTTTCCCCCCGCACCTGTGATTCTCAGCCTCCCAGCCCTTAGACAGGTGGCAAGAGTTTGCCATGAGCCCCCATGCCAGTCTCAAAACAGGACTCAGGGCCTTGCTGACAACAGAAGAGCTCAAATTCCACATGAACTCAAATTCCAGCTCACCCACGTCTGGGGTGAACCTTTACCTTCTTTTAATAGTATATTTGCTCATAATTTATCAAATGTGGGGGAACGTAAAATGTTTCCTTTCTCTAAGAAGGTAGACAAGAACAGGGGAGAGCAAAACTTTTCCTCTCACTTGGTAGCCAAAAGTACTGACTAGAGAGAAAGAAGAAGCCGGAAAGGCGTGTCCTCTGTTAGCCGTCGCCTCTCGCCAGCACCATCTCTTTCCCTGCCGGATGGTCTCTGGGCACAGGGCTGCAGGGAGCCTCGGGGCCACATGTGGCCTTCTGGATCCTTAACTGTGGCCTTTTGACGGAATCCAAACTTTGGATTCAGTCAAGGGGTTGCGCTTGGGGGTCTAGAGGGCCACAGGTGGCCTTGAAGCTGCAGGTTCCCCACCCTTGGCCCTGGCCACATTTGGAAGACAGACTTGGCTCAGCCCTTCACAGAAGCAGCTCCTGACAGGTGTCGGAAAGCTGGGCTTGCTGTTCAAGGATGCGAATCCTGGGGGTCCTGGCTTCTGCCTGGGGCTCAGGGTCTCATTTCCCTTCCCTCTTTCCTCATCCAAACCCCCTGATGGGCCACCGCATCCCAGCATCGGGTCTCAGCTCTAAATGTTCTCTGATCTCCATTTCAAAAGCAGAAAGAAGAAAACCTTGGCAATCCTAGAGCTCTATTTTGTTTAAAAATAGATGAAGTGTTCCTATTTTCTCCACCACCCAGTTTTTTCCCCTAGCACTCCCGGGGCTTACACAGCAAATGTAAAAGCCCGCCTCCTTCCCTCCCTACTGAGATATCACATCCTTCTTTTACCGCTTGTGAAAAATAGAACTCCTGAAGCCTCATTAAAATATGCAGTACTGTCTGCCTCAGCTATGTATCTAGCAGGTTGTTGTTTGATTTCTTCCCTTTTCAGTTTAAAACCAAATGTCCCAGCCCCTCGCCCCTGTCGGCAACTCCTCCTCTCCCTCGGTCTCTGGTTCACACCTCTTTAGACTTCACCTCCCTGCATCAATTTCTCCTGTTTATTTCCATCACCTGAGGTTTCTTCAAAAGAAAGTAGAGTCTGCACATCTCTCCCCGCACTCTCGCAGATGTGTGGTCTATGCACACTTCCATGAAAATTCGGAGTCTTCAACATACATTTTCACCCCTCTGATCACTAGCGAGCATGGTAACGTTTTGAAATATCCCCTGATACATTTTCCTTTCTCTGTAATGTATTGTTTTTTCTTTCCCCACAGCCCATCAACCGCTAAGACTAATGAAACTGAGGCTTAATGCCCCAGAGAAGGGGACAGTGCATAAGATCTAGAATTTAAAAAGGCATCATGCATCTTCTGGTTTTAAACTAGACTTTGAACGTCCATAGCATTCTATAGACTTGAAAGCGAAGCTTTCGAAGAGAGAACATGTTTTTCTCACAAGTCCTAACTAAAGGTGGACTTTTATTTATCAAGAACCAAAACGTGGGGAGTGGCCCACTGAATGGAGCAGAGAGCAGCGATAGTACAGGGTGGAAGGTCATGGGAATTCCCGACCACAAAGGAGGAAGAAAAGACCTTCCAGAGCTAGGGTGGTGCTGGGAGCAATTCAGGGAGAGCTAGGCCAGGGTGAAGACACTGCCTGGGCCTGGAGGCCTTGGCCTGGCTTGGAGCAAGATAACAGAGACCCCAGGTAGGGGCGGAAAAAGAAAAAGAAAAAGAAACCCCAGAGTCAGAGGGGACTTTGAGAAGACAGGGCCTCCCAGAGTGCCCAGAGCAGCCAGCAACAACAAACTGAATTTCTGATTCTCTGTGAGGTGTAGCGTGAGATCCAGATGTCCTCTGGAGACCCTGGTAGAGACCCCAATGGAACAGGGGACCAAGAAAGGCCTGGGATTAGGGTGGAGTAGGAGGAGCATGTGTGGTTTTCATGACTAAAGGCCAGGGATGGTGGCCACCAGTGATGGACGCCAGCTTAAGGCCAAAGGCCAGCTGGGCCTGTTGCGTCAGCAATGCTGCCTCATCCCGCCCACCCCCTCCCACCAGAAGTGTGAGAGGCACCAGGGCGAAGGAGAAAGGGGAGGAAAGAAATTGCAAAAGATTATTTGCCCAGAATTGACTAGGACAAAAATATCCATCCAATCAGGATAAGTATCCTTGAATAAAATATGGTATGTTGTTGTCTCCATAATCTACTGTGTAAATACTAACATCGCTCCCCACCCACCCTTCCCTCATTCCTCCCCATGCATCCTTTAGTTTGAAGACCATCTTCAAGCACTGGTGGAAATGCAGTTCTAAATCTCGACATCCCTTTGAAAAGAACTCTCCAGGTGCTCCTTGCTACTTATGGGCCCTCAGGTCTGCATCTCTACCATAAGCCACCTCAGGGCCCTGGGGTGACCAAACACTGAGCGGGAGGCCCTAAGAGCCAATTGGAGCTGCCTCCCTGGCTGCTCACTAGAAGACTGTTCACACTGACGCATGATAACTTCCACCTCTGTCCCATCAAAGCTGATGACGAGGGGTTGTCAGAACTGCCTTCTTCAGATCTGCGCCTCTTGATGTGATGGGCAGCACCTGAGAAGCACATTTACGCCTTCCAGTGGGCCCCCTGCAAGGGTCTTCAGATGGCCCCTCTCCCCGCTGCCACCCACCCTCGGGTTGCATTACCTTCCTTGATGATCTGTTTGGCTGCAATGGCTGAGGAGAGATGAATGGGCTCCATGAAAATGCTTTCTGTTTCTGCCTCTGAGACCATCGAGTACCTAAGAAAAGAGGGTATTCGTGTGACATGACCCTGGGCAGCAATGGATGGAAGACATTTTTAAAACAAGAAACCTGGGTCTGATTTTAGCCACAAGTGGAAACAATGAGAGATAAAGGGAAAGCCTTCCTAAGTTGAGGAAACCTGAGAATGCGGAACCTCGGGTATCCTGTGGCTCGGTTGTGCCGTCTATTTTCAGGCCAGAGTTGGCACCTGTGGGGTGTGAGTTGATGTCTGATGACATGGCAGGCTCCTTTGGGGAAACCCACTCTGACCTGATTTCACTTTCTTGGATGTCCTGCTCTCATCTTTTCTTCCTCTTGTCTCTTGTTCCTCTGCTATCAATACTACAGGACGCCCCAGCTGTGCCATATCGGGGTTCTCCTGGATTGGTGGGCTGAGCAGGTTGCCACCACATCCTCTGTTCCCCATATCTTCTCCCTGCTTGTAAGGGCGTGAGCTAGTGATGAAGGACTGGCACACCAGTGAATGCCTGCGATGTCCTCGAGTGCACAGGTCCTGATTCTGAGCACGGGAAATCAAGGGTCGGGCTGAGCCCAGGGACACAAAAAAGTAACTTGGGTAAATATCAAGGCAATTTCCCAAAAAGAATTCAGTGAAGGTATCAAAAGAGGCTTTTGGGAAACTGGAGACTCTAGGACAGAGACACGGGGACCATATCATGGTTCACTAGTAAACTCCTCCCTAGTGAGTTCTCCTGTTTTCCAAGTGCTGAGCTTTGGACCTTTTTTCTTTTTTTCTTGCTTAGTCTAGTCTTTCCTTTAGGTCCAGAGAGGTTAAAAAATGGGTGGATTTAATGGATTCCATTTGTGAGTGGCTTCTTTGAATTTAATTGTGACAAACCCTCCACAAAGTATATATTGTTATTATTATTATCATTCCTGCTTTACAGTTAAGAAAACTGTGGCTCTGAAAGGCGAAGAAAATTACCCAAGGCAGTAAGTAAGTGGCAGGGCTACGTTACAGACATAGGGAGGTCCTGCTCTAAGTCCAGTGTTCTCTCCCCAATACACTGATATCATCAGATTAGAGCAGGGAGGTGAGTCAGCTGGTGGGAGCAACCCCAGTGGGATTCCCAGGCCCAATATAGGCTTTGACAAAGAAAAGTATTTAAGAAATACTTGCTGAAAGCATGGATGGATGGATGGATGCATTGGTTGAGTAAATTGAATTGAGCTGAATCTACCTACACTAAACAAAGCTAACTTGGGCTAAGTTGGGATTGAATTAAATTGAATTGATTAGCAGAACAATTCTCTTGTAGTAAGCATTCATAACCAAAGAGTCCACCCTTGGGAGAATGGCGCCCAGTGTTAACAAGGCCATGGAGAGAGAAATGCCCTTACCAGGAGAGAGGAATGGCCTGTGACTCTACCCAGGGCATGGCCAGACCTGCCCACGCAACCAAAGAGACAGCACAATATAGCGTCATCATCCATGGTTCCTGAGAGTTTTCTGATAGCAGTTGTGTTGAGTCATTCCCATCCTTGCACCATGTACTCCTTGTGACCAAAAGATGCATTTTCAAATAATTATGATTGGGGAGATTAAGGATGGGGCTTGTGGGATACTGTCCTTGAATGTTAAAACTAGAGGGGTCTTTAGAATCTCAATGCTTGGAGAAGGTAATAAAGTCTAGAACATAGGAGGGTGGGAGGAAGCTCTATGAAGGTACAGATTAGGTGGTCTCACTTACCCGTGTCTTCAGCACATGGAAGG
Source organism: Avahi laniger (assembly GCA_963575035.1). Lineage (NCBI taxonomy): Eukaryota > Metazoa > Chordata > Mammalia > Primates > Indriidae > Avahi > Avahi laniger. The sequence continues at coordinate 6,733 of CAUYSK010080310.1, read as the reverse complement.
TGATCCGTCAGGGCTCAATGACTAAGTGGGTGGATGGGTAGATTGAGGAACAGACAGATGGCTGGATGAATGGATGGAATACGCAAGGTGTCCACATACCACCTTAGGGATCAAACCCTGTGGTCTCCAAGGCCCTGCAGTCTCTGGCCCCTCATCCCCCATTTCTCAGATTTAGTTCAATCGTCACTTCTTTACGGAAGCCTTCCCTGATCTTGCATCATACACCTGTTTTTTAAGGCACTTCTGTAAGATGCAGTTTTACACTTATTTTTTAAATCCTTTGATAATATCTGTCTCCTATGCCAGATCATACCCTCTGTGAGGGCAAGGACCATGGCTGGGTATTTTGTTGACCGCTGTGTCCCCAGCACCCAGCACAATGTTTGACACAGACCAAATGCCTAATAGATCTTTCCCAACTCACTGATGGACTGAATTTGTTCCCAGTAGCACTGTACTTAAGGGCATGCAGCAGTAACAACAATCAGCAACAAGATTTGTCAAGAATTTGCTGCGTGTTCATCATGTCACTGGGACACTGGTAGCAAGTCCAAAAGCAAACTCAGGATCTTGGCTGTGTCCTGTCCGTGCCTACCCTCTGTCCTGAGGCCAAGAAGTACACAATCTCTAAGCCCGTGGTAGCAATTATCAAGTTTTTCTTAGGGTAGGTTAAAGGTGACTCCAAATTTGTGACACTCCTTGCAGAGAGAGGTGGGGTCTGCATGTGCTTCGCTTGAATCTGAGTGGTCTCTGTGACCGCTCTGACAGATAGAATATGGCAAAACTGATAGTAGCCCATTTTCTGAGCCCAGGACTTGAGGGAAGCTTCCCCTCCCTGGCTCTTGGCATCCTCCCTGGGAGCCCTGAGCTGCCATATAAGAAGTCCCACTACCCCCGGACCACCAACCTAGAAAGGCCACTAGTCAGCTGTCCCTGAAGATGCCATGTGAAACAGATAAGCTGCCCAGTCAAGTGCTGTCCAAATTCCTGACCCCACAAAAAGAGAGCAAAATAAAATTATTGCCTTTAGTCATTAAGTTTTGGAGTAATTTGTTAAACACCAGTATTTAAAAAGAACGGTGCCATTCCAAGGGCTAAGAAGTGAGTTTTGAGCACATGCTAAGGCACTCTTCTCCCTCATAGTGATAGGGAAGCTAATAAATATCAGTGACTGACCCTGCTACGTTGCAGATTGGAAGTAACAACACCACAATGCCAATGTAGGAGAGTAACCCTGCCTCTATACCAGATCTTGAGGACATTCTGAGCCCAGGATTCAGGACAGTCTTGGTTTTCAAATATCAACATTTCATAAAACGAGAGTCAGAGTCCCAAATTTTATATAAATGTGAGTCACATTTTCCATTTCAACAATGTTTATTAAGGAAGCTTTATTATTTTATTTTTTAATAATTAATATTATTTACACAACTATTCATAAGATATTAATCATTTTATTTATGAAGGGCTGGTATTATGTAAAATGGGATTGGGGCAAAACCAAACCAAACCAACCCATGCTGAGGGTGGTCGTGCCGCTGTGGGGATTATAAGGGCTCCCTCCTCGCACAGCCCCTCCCTTCTCCCACGTGGTCAGTTTTCTTTGTTCCTTCGTGGGCCTCCCGGGCTCTGCATTCCAAGGAGGCTTTCTCGTGTCTGTAGTCGGTATTCCAAGCAACTGACACAGACCGGAAAGAGACATAGGAGGCGCCCTCACCTGTCAGGTGTGCAGACAGGCCCTACAAGGAACTGAGCAGGTGGTGTCGCTGGGACCCGGGCTGGGATCGTCTCTCTCCAGAGCCCCTGATCATGCCATTTCCCCCGGAACAACCCTGACTTTACATTGTGAGGATTTGGTTTTAAGTGACAAATGCTAGAGACGAGGAATCTGTCCTAAATATTCCTAAACTCTGAGGGTGTGAGTTTGAGGAAAATTTGAAATTAAAATTTGCAAACAGAAGCGACTGAGAAACGTCTTTCCTTCGCGTGGGTGGTACAGACTGAACTTCTGCTAATGAGTCGGCAAATCTGCCCAATCATGCACGCGGCCCCTGGCCGGTGAGCACACTCTTGAGATGCTGGCAGCTTTGTAATCGAGAAAAAAGGAGAACAGATTTCCTTCCCAGCCCCGCAATGTTTCTGTCTTTGGCTCCTGATGCTAAAAATCTGAGCAACAGTATTACCCAGCGTGGAATGTAGGATGCAGATTACAAACGCGTTTCTGAGTTAAATGCCATGAGGGCAGATGTAAATCTAATAGTCATAAAACTGTTTTGCCACAGACACGGTTTATTAAGTCTAATAAAGAAGGGTGTGGGGATAAGACCTAGTGGGACCTTTGTTTCCCACACAGAAGCTGGATTGCAGAGAAAGAAAGGAGGAAGGAGGGACAGACCTGCACAACTGGCCCTGTTTATATTTGCAAGGTCAGGGAGACGGCGGCCCGAGAGGTTTTGATTTATGATCATGTCTGTGCCCCAGCTAGTGTACCTGAGCTGGAGCGAGATGACACTCACACCCTGATTAGAAAGCAGCGAGGGCTGGCTATTCAGGAAAGACAGGCAGGGAAAAAGAGGACCTGGGATCGATATATACCTCATCATAGGACCAGGAAGCAGCAGCTAAAAAGCCTGGAGGGCGAACTGAAAGAGAAACAATAAAGAGGAGTTTGATGGACTCTCTAACCACGAGCAGGAGATGGGTGCAGCTTTCTTTGAACCTGTGATTTTCAAAATTGCAGACTATAACCAATTAATATATCATAAAATCAATTTAATGGGTTGTGCCCAGCATCTGGGAAAGAAAGGAAAAAAGGGAAGGAAGGAAGGAAAGAAGGAAGGAAGGAAGGTGTACCACCGTCTATTGTAAGGATAAGTATAGTTTTGTAAAACTTTTTAAAAATTTATATGTACATATGTATATCTCTGAGTAGATACGTACATGTAAATGGCATGTCCTACTGCAGATTACAGTCAGTGAAGTTTGAAAGCCACTGCTTTAATCCAGTTGCCAGGCTGTCCAGACACCGAACAGAGCGGAACTGGGATCCTTCCACCCAGACTGCCCTATGGCTGTTCACATCCTATCTAGGAGTCCCTTGAAAATGACACAGAGGCAGAGACCCAGGAGGGGGCTGCCTTTCTTGATTCGGCTTTTGCAAAAAAAAGACCAGATTTCTGAGCTCTCTCTAAGTGTTCAGTCACTTTAGAGAAAGTGACCACATACAGGCTCTAAGGAAAGAGAGTAGTCAGTAACCAAAGAAAATCAATTTTTAGCAAGCTGCTTCCAGCAGGCTTAGTGAAAGAGCAGAGGTGGAAAAATCTTCACGGAAAGAGAACCGTAAAAGAGAAAGGGTAGGCAGAGGAGCCATTTCCCAAGGAAGCACGATGATGAGGACCCACAGAAATCACACTCCACGCCCCCGTCTCCCACCCCCGCCAGGCTCACAGTTGCTGGCTCACCGCAGGAAAGGCAAGAGGGCACGGTTCAGGAACTTCCCTGAAGGGCGGGGGAAAATGCCACCGTGAGAGGAAGCCTGACCAAGCCTCACCGAGGAGTTCTAAAAAACTGCAAAGTCTTGAAAAATTCAGATCTGAAAAGCCAACGCAAGAAATGGATGTTGACTGGGAAAGATATAAAGGGAAACAGAAAAACGTCCTTCAAATCAGGAACAAGAAAAGGATAAAGAAGTCTTTGCTACTTTATTTAGAACGAGAAAACTGATGTTAGCTGGGGAGGAAGAAACAGAGGCAGAGGTCGGTTTGCATCAGAGCACACTTATTTCCTAGATTGTTTCTTTGTGTGACCGGAGAGGTCTGACAGGGATGCGTAAGGAAGAAGTCCCCACCAAATTGCCCCACTGACAGGGGGTTTTAAATTTTAGAGTCAGCTCGTGAATTACCTAGGGAAATTTGCCTAGCCACAGGGTTTCTTCCAGAGAGAGTGACTCACAGTGGCTAGGTTTGAATTTAAGGTGTTTGAGGCCGTGCCTAACTCAGGCAAAAATGAAGATTTGACACCCCTATCCACTGTCTACACCCCTTTCTCAAGTTCTTAATTCACTCAAGGATGAGATTTACAGATGAGGCTCGAAATATTAAGGCTCCCTGCCAGGGTTTCATCCCTGAACTAATTCTGGCTGCCTGGTAGTGGCTGTTTGGAGCACCGGGTGAGGTTTTGCAAGGCCCTGTGCCAGTTCCACGGGAAAGAGTACAGCTATGTCTGCCAGGGACTAGATCTAGGGCTGTGGTGGGTGGAATGGTGGCCCTCCACCAAGGTATGTCTCCCAGAAGCTGTGAACGTAATCTTCGTTGGAAAAGGGATCATGCAGAAGTAATTAACTTAAAGATCACCCTGGATTAGGGTGGGCTCTAAAGCCAATGACAAGTGTCCTCATAAGAGAAGGGGAGAGCAGGGCAGAAGGCCATTTGAAGGAGGGGGCAGAGGTTGGAATGACGCTGCCATGAGGCAAGAAATGCCTGTATGCCACTGAAGCTAGGAAGAGACAAGGGAGGAGTTTTTCCCAGAGCCTTCGGAAGCCACCTGGTTGGCGGTAATTTGTTATAGCAGCACTAGGGAACTTGAGTCTGGTGGTGAAGTATTAGCTGACTCGGTGCATACTTCAGTTTTAAAAAAGATGCAAACCTTTAGCTAAAGAAATAAAACAAAAAAGATGAAATTTCAGGCACTTGTCAAGTGCAAGGAGGACTGTTCAGGGTGGGGACCACTAGCAATCAGTGATGATCTGTTGCTTAGACTACAGCGTTTGCTTATGGCAGAATTAGAGAAGCATGATGTCTTCACTAGTGTGTGGGGGACTCTGGTTAAATAAAAATTTCTTGACATCATGAGTTACTGAAAATAATTGGTTTCAGACATCTTCCTCTGGAAGCAAAAAGGAAGAGAACCACCATTTATCAAATTCCTAATATGTCTTTGTATATATAATGTTATTTATTTTCTACCACTGGGCAAACTGGTATTCCAATTTTATGATGAAACAATTTGTGCACGCTCTCATGGCTGATAAGCAGGAGAGCAGATCTGACCACAATTTTGTCCCCACTACACCACTGAGCTTCTTTCCACCACACCACACTGCCTCCCACAGAGGGTTTTATTTATCTTTCCATGGCTTTTTAAAAAACAGCTTTATTTGAAGTATAATTGATATACAGAATGCACAGATTTAAAATGTATAGGTTGGTGACGTTTGACAGTTTGCACATGTAAACATCTGTGAAACCATTACCACAATCACGATTGTGAACTTGTCCGTCATCCCACGGTGTTTCCTCATGCCCCTTTACAAGCCCTTCCCTGGCCACCACTGATCTGCTTTCTGCCACTGTAGAGATTCGTTTGCATTTTCTATAATTTTATATAAATGGAATCATATAAATGTACTCTTTTTTCGTGTGACTGCTTTACTCAGCATACTTATTTTGAGAGTCATCTATGTTGTATGAATCAATAGTTTATTTCTTTTTATTGCTGGATAGTATTCCTGTTTATAAACATACCACAGTGGTGTGTTTATCTATTCAGTCGTTGGTGGACATTTGGGTTGTTTCTGGTTTCTTGGCTCTTACAAGTAAAGCTGCTGTGAACATCCATGTACAAGTCTTGGTATGGACATAGGCTTCATTTCTCTTGGGTAAATACCTGTGAGTTGAATGACTGGATCATATAGGTGTAGGTGTGTATGCTTGGGTAGGTGTATGTTTAACTTTGTAAGAAACTGACAAACCATAAAATGGTTGTACCATTTTATATTCCCACCAGCAGGGCAGGATTGTTACAGGTACTCCATGTTCTCACCAACGTTTGGTATGATCAGTCTTTTTAATTTTAGATATTCTAATAGGTGTATGATGGTTGCTCATTGTGGTTTTAATTTGCATTTCCCTAATGGCTAAGAATTTTGAACATCTCTTCCTGTGCTTATTTGCCATCCACATATCTGTTTTGGTTAGTATATATTCAAATCTTTTGTCTAGTTTTAATTGAGTTGCTTGCTTATTATTGGGTTTTGAAAGTTTTAAAAAATGTATTCCAGATACAAGTTCTTTATCAGAACTCCCAGTCTGCGAGTTGTCTGTTCATTTTTTAAAACACTGTAAAGTCAATCATTTGGATTTATTTAGGCCTGGTTCTGTGTAATGCAGTGGGATTGATTGGATGGTGTTCAAAGCCTGTGCAGTTGTAATAGTTTATACTTCCTATTTTATGATGACATTGTGGGAACAGATAGCTCATGAAGCATCACCATGTGTTTGTCTCCCTGAAACTTTCTGAAAAGGGCTAGCTAATTGGTATCAGCTTCTAGAAACCAATTTCTCTGTTTTCTCAGTAGTATACACAAACCGAGAAGCTCGTCAAAACCAGTAGGATTCAGCAGTAGTCACTGAAAACCTGGAGGAAATTTGCTCTGGAGGTGAGACCATGCTCAGCCCATTCCACATGTAAGTGGGTCTTCCAGACTGAGCCTGTTTGTGCCTAGGAAGGGGACAAGCTGTTGGAAGGGCTAAGGATGGAATGCCATTGGAACTTCACTACTAATAAATGCTTTTTCTTAGCTGTGCAGAAGCCCTTTAATTTGATCAGGTCCCATTTATTTATTTTTGTTGTTGCTATGATTGCCTTTGGGGTTTCCTTAATAAATTCTTTGCCTAGGCCAATGTCTGTAAGAGTTTTTTCGACATTTTCTTCTAGAATTCTTTTAGTTTCATGC
>CAUYSK010080306.1:0-10206 GCA_963575035.1 Avahi laniger | reverse complement strand
ATTAATTTCTTTCTATTTTTGGTAGAGATGGGGTCTCGCTCTTGCTCAGGCTGGTCTCGAACTCCTGAGCTCAGAACGATCCGCCCACCTCGGCCTCCCAGAGAGCTAGGATTACAGGCGTGAGCCACCGCGCCCGGCCTTGCTCTTGTTTCTTAGTAAAGTTTTCCATGGAAGCTAATAGGGCAGGAGGGACTCAGAGCTCTGTCCCGGCCCGAGCTGTTTCTGAGGCCGGCATTCGGAAAGGGCTAAGGGACCAACCTCCCTGTATGCTCGGAGGAAGGAGGGATTTAGAGGGCAGGGCCAGCTAGGGCGCTGTTGTCACACTTGTGCCTTCAGGCCTCTCTTTCCCACTTCAAAACCTCCCTGCTCTGCACTTTGTCCCACCCAAGTCCAAAAATAACTCCTCCCCCTTCCGTTCGCCCGCATGTAACTCGGGAGGTTGGTCTCAGCCACATGTGGGTGTGAACACATTTAATCCTTGAGAATTTTCTCCGAACTTTGATGAGTCCAGGCTAGTAATATCAACAATTATAAGTGGTGGGTACACAAATGATTGTACAAATTTCTATATTTAAAATTCTTTTCAAAATAAAAAGAATAAAGAGTTTTAGAAATCATCATAGTAATTTAATAGCTAGCTACCATTTATTGAATGCTTAATATGTACCAGGTGATGCTATAAGGTATGAGATGTTTGAGAGTATTTCCCCACATGCTGCAAGGAATCCAAGGGATTGGGACCCCCAGAGAACTAGATGTTCCCTCTCCCGAGTCGCTCTAGGAAGGTTTCATCATTCTTGTCATTGCAGCAGCATCCTCTCTTGGCTCAGCCTCACCCCATTTCTTTATTCTCTGAGCATAGAATCGTCTGTGGCTGTGCATTAGAATCCTCTGCGAAGCCTTGAAAGATACTGATCCCTGAACCCCGTGCCCCAGAGATTTTGATTCAGTTGGAGTCCAGGTGTCTGTAATTTTTTTTAACACTCTTCAGTGAGTTTAATGTGCAACCAGGGCTGCAAACCCCTGGTAGGTGCCGAGTAGCCCTACGTGTGGCAGCCTCCCTGACCCAGGTGAGCCACATCTGGCCCCAAACCCAGCCAGGGTAGGGCATGAGATTTGCCTCTTACGAGCCTGGACTGAAAATAACTCCCGTCTGCCTGGCTGACCTGCTGTGAGCTGCTAGCAGAACTGCTCGTGTATTGCTGTAGCCAGCTTGCAGAGCGTGCCTGCACTAGCACGTACGCAGCCATCTGGAGCATTAGCAGGAACGTCGCACAGAGGCCAGCTTGGCCTCAGAGTTGGCCAGGAAATTTCCTGGGGCCCTTTGTTTTGTGGTTAGTTATTTTTAAAAATTAGCAAACTCTCAGGCAAATTTAGACACTTGGTCATTTTCTATGTAGGTGCATGACTAGGGAAATGATTGTTCATTATGTTGCTGGTTTTAAGTATGTGGAATACTTTTCTTTTCTCTGACTTCTTATTTAATGAACTCATATTCCAAAAATAAGATGAATTTTCCTAGAGACAATTTGGGCAGTTCACTAGGTACTGGGCAGGGGATGGGTGGAATGAAAACAAATCACACTGTAGAGATCAATTAAAGCTCATAATTAGTCCTATAGTAGAAAAGGATTATTCCTTTTGGTGGGGCCGACATCCACAGGAGAATCACAGAGCTCATGTAATAGCATCTCATCAGTATTTGAGTGCAGATTGTGAAATACTTGAGAGATGAAGATTGTTAAATAAAATATTCTAACTTCCTGGTATTTATCAGACATTAACAATAAAGTAGATGTGAAATTTAAATGATTTTTTTAAAAAGATGTTTATGTGTCTTTTCAGTTTTCATTTTGCCAGATAGAAAACTAAAATCCTAGGCAGCCTGGTTCAGTATTGGATGTATGGTAACCCCAGCCCTGAGAGAGAGGGATTCTGAATTATGCTCTCTGCTGAAGATTAGCAAATTAATCTCCTCCAAGAATAGCTAGAGAGAGTCAGCCTACCTGATTAACAGGGTGAATTTTAACATTTCTTTCTAGATCAAAAAAATTTTTTAATGAAAATTTTTAAAAATTTAAATGTAAAACAGATATTCTAAACCCAGGATAAGAAAATTATCTTTCAGGTTAGGGAGAAATCAGTTTGTCTACTTTTTAGAAGCCCTTAGTTGATTAAGAAGCATAAATTAGATGTATTTCACAAATATAAGATATATACTTTATTCTTTTCCTATTATATATGAATAATTAGGAATTATATTTCATTATTCTCTCCAATGCTTTTTTTTTTTTTTTTTTTTTTTTTTTGAGACAAAGTCTCGCTTTGTTGCCTGGGCTAGAGTGAGTGCCGTGGCGTCAGCCTAGCTCACAGCAACCTCAGACTCCTGGGCTTGAGCAATCCTCCCGCCTCAGCCTCCCAAGTAGCTGGGACCACAGGCATGCGCCACCATGCCCAGCTAATTTTTTCTATATATATATATATATATATTTTTTTTTTTTTTTTTTTAGTTGTCCAGCTAATTTCTTTTCTATTTTTTAGTAGAGACGGGGTCTCACTCTTGCTCAGGCTGGTCTTGAACTCCTGACCTTGAGCGATCCACCCGCCTTGGCCTCCCACAGTGCTAGGATTACAGGCTTGAGCCACTGTGCAACTCCATTTCTACCAAAAATAGAAAAAATTGGCTGGACATGGTGTTGCACACCTGTAATCCCAGCTACTTGGGAGGCTGAGGCTGGAGGATTGCTTGAGCCCAAGAGTTTGAAGTTGCAGTGAGCTATGATGATGCCACTACACTCTAGCCAGGGTGACAGATCGAGACCCTGTCTCAAAAAAAAAAACGAAACAAAGCCTAGCAGACAAGAGAACAGCAATGTCCCTTTGGCCTGAATCTGTGCATATGGAGAAATGATAAAATACAGAGCTGGAAAGGTTGCTTGGCATCATATTGTAGAGGGCCTAGAACACTTGGCAGAGGAATTTGTACTTAATTCAGTAGGCAATGGAAGGGTAATGAAGAATTTTAAGCAGAAAGACTGTCATGCTTAGTGTTCTTTAGGAAGATTAAATCTGACAGTGCACTGGATGTAGGATTATAGACGATTATGAGGGAAAACTGGAAGTTAGCCAGTGAGGAGGTCATTGCAGCAGTCCAGCTGAGAGGAAAGAGGCCTGGGAGCCGTGACAGTTGGTTTCACACCCTCACCCCTGGGCACGCACCATTCCCATGCATGCCTGCCTGAGGGAGTCAACCGCAAGCACCTGCATCTCTTTGACTGGGGGCCTTCCCTAGCCTCTGAAGGGCTGCCTAGAAGTGCTAGGGAGTTAATGTCCTCCAGGGGTAGCCTTCAACCAGTGGCTGAAGGGAATTGGCAGATAAATAAGGGACAGGTAACCTCTGTGGTCTTTCCTGACACTAAGATTCTGTGATCCTAGTAATTTTCCATAGGCTATTTTTTTAATACCCTAACTGTGTGCGTATGTGTCTATGTGTATGTATGCATTCGTCCATACATATACACACATACATCGCTTAATGCTGTGGTCCCCAACTCCCAGTGCGTGACCTGCTAGGAACTGGGCTGCACAGCAGGAGGTGAGCAGCTGGCAAGCAAGCAAAGCTTCATCTGTATTTACAGCGCTCCCCATCGCTGGCATCACTGCATAAGCTCCACCTCCTGTTAGGTCAGCAGGGGCGTTAGATTCTCACAGGAGCTCGAACCCTACTGTAAACTGCACATGCGAGGGATCTAGGTTGCATCCTTAGGAGAATCTAATGCCTGATGATCTGAGCGGGAGCTGAGACGGTGATGCTAGTGCTGGGGAGCGGCTGCAAGTACAGATTACCATTAGCAGAGAGGTTCGACTGCACAATAACTGTGCTTGAATTATCCTAAAATCACTGCCTCCCTCCCCCGATCTGTGTGTGGAAAAATTGTCTTCCATGAAACCCATCCCTGGTGCCAAAAAGGTTGGGGACCACTGACTTAAAGGCTGTATAACAGGAGGACACGTTGAGGACTGTTCATAAATAATTCAGAAATTTTAAAGCTGTGCAGCGTGAATAGATTTGAATGTAATAAAAATGCTGAGTAAGGATTTCTTCACGTAAATTCTCATGACAAATTCCGAAGTCACTGTGATAAGCAGGTGGAAGACACTGTTCTAGTGTAGATGTTACATTAAATTTGTGCCCCTCAGGGGCACTTAATCACAAAGTATTTTTTTAAGTATCTCAGCATAGTCACTTATTGTCTGTTAAGATGCTTTATTAATAGGAGTTATTTAACCTCTCTAAATTCAGTCTCCTCATTTATAAAATAGTCATAATGATAGGATCTTCCTCAGGGTTTTGTGGACACAAATACAATGATTCAATAAATGTGAGCCATTGTAAATACTGTCAGGTTAACATTTGTCTTTTGAAGAGTTATATATTTGCAGATTTCAAAAAAAATGACAGTAAACAATAGGCTGTGCTTTAGGAATGAGTATGAGTGTAATTGGAGGAATTATTGAACACTGTGATTTTCTCAGACTATTTATTAACCATTGAACAGTGGGTGATACATAACCTTCTTAGTGATCATGGTTTGTTGTAATAATAAAATTGGGTGGTGCAGGTGACTAGTGTCCGTATTTTTATTAGAGTAATGCTAACAGATTTATCTCCTTGTTATTAAATTTCTGGTTATTTTTCTCACATATACTTTATTCATGCATACACGTTCACATATATTCTACAGAGAGGATTGCCTCCTCCTTGTAGATCTCAAATGAAACATCTGTGATGCTTTTCAGCTACAAACAAAACCTTATCGAAGAAATTCACATGAAAACCATTTGTTTTAATACATTATGTACTGAGGCATAATCAGCTTTACATATTTTAACATTTTAAGTGTCTATTGCAGTGTAACACAGCTGGAGCTATGTGAATGTGTATATACTATTGTAAAAGAAAATATTTGCGTAGCAAATCAGAATTATTTTGCTTGATCTAGAGCAAAGGCAACACAGGAAACCATAGTCCTTCACTAACAGCACTCAAAGTGGAGAAGACAGTTTCCTAGTTAGAAATTAGCTACAATTTAAAATTTTTGTGGCACAGTTAGAAAGCCGTTTTTGCCGGCTTGCTTGCTTGTTTTTTAATAAAGAATTATTTTGGCTTTTTCAGGCATAGATTGTTTTATTTCTATAAAAAAACATAATTCTCCACTTTTTCTTCCTAAGTGGACTGCTCTTGTTACGTTGGAGACATATTTGCATATGGCATTTCGTATCTGTTTGATTTGAGGTACTGGTCTTGCCCCGTTTGCATCAAGCCTTCCTTGCATGTTCACATTTTGTTAACTCAAATCATGTTGACTTTAAATGGCATATATGTGCACTGCAAGATATGGAAATGATAAATTACTATTACTGTAGTATATGCAAAGGTGGTTTTCCCATACTTATGATGTCTTGCTCTTATTTACATTTCTGCATGATACAAATCATTAACCTCACATTTTAATTTTGTGCTTTACTTGTCACTACTTCCAGACGCCAAGGACTTACTGTTGTGCTAACACCGAAGACCTGGAGACAGTTATTCACCATGTGCACAGCCTGTTCCCCTCTGCTCCTTTTCTGGCGGCTGGGGTTTCAATGGGAGGGTAAGGTTTTCCCTTTCCAAAATACCGTCTGGCAGGGAAGCAGTCTTGTTGGCTCTCTCTTTCAGAGGACTATAAGCTGTCTGCATAGACATTTAAAATAAATGTCTGATTATTTTTATCATATTTTATCACATGGTTGAAATGAATGAGGAAGGAATTAATTCAGGTGAATGTTAACAATTTTAATGGACAATTGAGTACCAGTCACTGCAGAGAAAAGGACACGAGTACTCTGGGTTTTGTGAGCTTGGAGGCTCATCTGAAGCCCATGAAGTTGGTTCACGCCACTCAGCGGTTGCCACGCTGACCTTCTGATTCCCTGACGAGCTCCCAGCCACCCCTCTACGCTGGTTGGGAGGCTGAATGGTAGCACGGCTTTCATCCCTCCAGTCAGAGAAATAATCACCTATTGCTCTTTCCAACTGCAGTGGCCTCCAAAATTATTTTTCCCTAGGTGGTATTTTGTTTTGTTGCTGGGCAAATGGACCTCCTATGGAGTGCTCTCCTAGACGCTGAGATTTGGTTGTTCACCCTTTACTCCAGCTGCTATTTTAAGCATGTGAATATTATGATTTGTGCTGCTTGCCATTACTTTGGGCCTTGTATTTGCCATGTTTAGATAAAGGCTTATTTCTACTAATAATTGTTTTTGGTTGGTGTTCTGTTGACAGTGAGCTTAAGGAAATCCATAATTTTTACTATCTGGCATGTTACCATGCTTTAGATTCCCTAAACCATTGTCCAAAACTATTTTTTAAAATCAGGAAACACTTGAAATAGAGAATGATATTTTTTCTTAATTTTATAATTGATTTATTTGTCATTTCAGTTTTCAAAATAGCTTAGTTTATTTACTTGAAAATGAATAGCCTCTACAAATGATATGCTCTGAAAAACAGGCTTTAACTACAGCTTTTTAGTTTCTGATAAACATAAAACTAAGAGAAAAGAATACATTTGTTACATTAGCATGGAAGGTCTGACTTGACCTACTAAAGGAAGAAGTCTGAATCAATGCAGAAAACTTGAGGCAGACTCTCTGAATTATGCTTACTGCACAGAATTTAGCTTCTCTTTGCCCCATAATGTGACCTTAAAGAACAGGGTGAGGGCTGAACTTTTTCCCCGTAATTGTACAAAGTCTTGACTTTTTAAAAAGCCAGACCTGACAGAAACAGGCCCAAATTCTCTATTCAGAAGCTCCGGGGAAATGTGTATTCCTGCTGCCTTGAACTCTCAGTGCCTGGAGGCGGAACTTGACCATTAGCCTTTACAACTGATTGAATATTAATGTGTTGTAAATTGTTTGAAGGAAGCACCCTTTTTAGTTGCCTAGCACTGTGACACGGTCCCAAGTGGGCTTACCACTTGGGGATGTGTTTTACAGCTTGACACGTTTTTTTCTTATGGAGACGCAACAGATAAAAGCACAGTCTGTGAAGATCCCCGTGCACAGTGCCCTGTGATTCCCATGCCTGTGATGCCCGAGGCCTAGTGTGGGCTTTGAGCCAGAACTGAGGCTAGTCAAGGAACCCACGCCCCTCCAGACCCAGTCAGATCCCAGTCTCCCAATAAGCTGGTAAATAAACTTCAAAAATGTACAGAAAATTCCAAATATGTATAAAAGTAAAGACAGAAACTCATCATTCAGCTTTAATAATGATCAAATCACCCAACTCCGATTGTCACGGCCCCTCCAGTTCCATTGCCCACTACTCCAGAGGAAGCCGATACACTGAGACAGGTGTTGCCACGGAGAAAGGGTTTAATATCGCAGGCGCCATGTGAGGAGAAGGAAGGAAATTCTCACATCTGTCTCCCCGAGAATTTGGGAGAAAGGATTTTTAAAGATAGTTTGGCAGCGGGAGGCTGAGGCAGGAGGATCGCTTGAGCCCAGGAGTGTGAGGTTGCTGTGAGCTAGGCCGACGCCACGGCACTCACTCTAGCCCGGGCAAAAGAGTAAGACTCTGTTTCAAAAAAATAAAAAGATAGTTTGGCAGGCAGAGGGCTAGGCAGTTGGGTCTGTTGATTGGCTGGGTTCCCGGTGGAACCATAGGGATGTAGAAACTGTCTTGTGCTGAGCCAGTTCCTGGTTGGAACTCAACTGACCAGTTGAGTCAGTTCCTTGGTATGGACCACTGGTCTGGGTGGGGCTGCCAGTCCACGGAGATGCAGGGCCTGGAAGATATCTCTAAAACAAGCCTTAGGGTGTACAAGGGTGATGTTATCTATGGGAGCAATGAAGAAAGCTAAGAGGTTGGTCCGAGTGCAGTGGTGCTTACACTAATTGATCACAACCAGTTACAGATTCCTTTGTTCCTTCTGCACTCCCACCGCTTCAGTTGACCGGGAAGAAGAAAAAAAAAAAAAAGCTAAGAATCTTTATGACCGTCAGCTATAGGACTCCTGAGTAGTAAGCAATAATAGGAAAGCAAGGCCGGGTGCGGTGGCTCACGCCTGTAATCCTAGCACTCTGGGAGGCCAAGGCGGGTGGATTGCTCAAGGTCAGGAGTTCGAGACCATCCTGAGCAAGTGCAAGACTCTGTCTCTACTAAAAATAGAAAGAAATTGTCTGGACAACTAAAAATATATAGAGAGAAAAAATTAGCCGGGCATGGTGGCGCATGCCTGTAGTCCCAGCTAATCGGGAGGCTGAGGCAGGAGGATCACCTGAGCCCAGGAGTTTGAGATTGCTGTGAGCTAGGCTGAAGCCACGGCACTCTAGCCAGGGCAACAGAGCCAGACTCTGTCTCAAAAAAAAAAAAAAAAAAATAACAGGAAAGCAAGCTAGGGAACAATGTCGGGTTATATATATATTTAACTATACAGAGTTCAGGCCCTACCACATTTCCCACCCTGTGGCCCTTTATTCATTCTGTAAAGGGCAGTTTCATGATTATTGTGAACCAAATCTTAGACAACATTGATTTTTTTTGAGGCACAGTCTTGCTCTGTCATCCAGGCTAGCTAGATTACAGTGGCATGATCAGAGCTCACTGCAACCTCAAACTCCTGGGCTCAAGTGATCTTTCTGCCTCAACCTTGCAAGTAGCTGGGACTACAGGCCCATACCATCACGCCTGGCTAGTTTTTGTAACTTTTGTAGAGATGGGGTCTCACTATGTTGCCCAGGCTGATCTTGAACTCCTGGGCTCAAGCAATCCTCCAGCCTCGGCTTCCCAAAGTGTTAGGATTATGGGCATGAGCCACTGTGCCTGGCCCAGTTGGTATGTCTAAAAGGTGAAGTCTCTCTTAAAAAACAAAGAAAAAAACCCAAACCACAATACCATCATTACACCTGAACAAAATTAACAATTCTTAACTATCATCACATACTCAGTCAGTGTTCACATTTCCCCAGTTGTCCATTTGTTTGATTTTACAATTTGAATCAGAAGCCAGATAAGCTCTATGCATTGGGATTGGTATGTCTCTTAAGTCTCTTAATCCAGGGGTTCTTTCTCCATCTCTCTCTGTTTCCTTGTAGTTTTTTTATTATTATTATTTTGGTGAGAAAAGGGGGCCCTTTTCCTGTCAAAGAAGAAACACACTTTTTTGGGGTAACATCTTGCCTTTATTTTGCTCTTAAGTAATAACCAAGAACTATTCTCACCTACTTGGTCGTATCTACTCCTGGATCTTCCTACTCCTGAGTTTCCCTTTCAGCCCTTCCGATCTGTGCATTTTACCCTTCTCCCAGCAATTACTGACCTCCCGCTAAAGAGTAGAGTCACCAGAACTAGGACCCTAGAACGAAGCCTTCGCGGGAGAGTCAGCGTTATCCTTTAATGGCCCGCTGGGCCACAGTACCGTACACAGGCGGTGCAGCTGACGTAAGACTGCCGTCACGTCCACCTTGCAAGTCATTGGGATGGGAAAAAAGAATGAACGAGAATTTGTACCTATTTCTTCTATGTCGGGACCTGGGAAATTGAAGAAATCAAGTACCGAAAATTTTCTGAGAAATGGAATTTAGTCTTTCTTTCTCTTAGTTGGCACAGTTAAACTTAGATTTTTGACATTGTTGTTAGATTAAACTCAATTATGGTCCCTCTCACCAAAATAGAACTAGGACAGAATCAAGAAAGTTAATAGAACAAAAAGAAAAGTGGAAAATAGGTGATAGGAGATAAGGACAAATAATAGGAAGGAACAGGAAAACAAGCCATTAGGTTATTAAGTATGAAACGCCCGATTTCCTTAAGTACTAAGTTTGACAGTTGATGTCTCTGACATTTCACTTTGACACTTCTTTTATGTTTATTGTGAAGGTACATCCTCAGTCTTTCAAATGTATGTTTTGGCTTGTAATTATCTTTCACATTTTTTTTTTTTTTGAGACAGAGTCTCACTTTGTTGCCCGGGCTAGAGTGAGTGCCGTGGCGTCAGCCCAGCTCACAGCAACCTCAGACTCCTGGGCTCAAGCGATCCTCCTGCCTCAGCCTCCCGAGTAGCTGGGACTACAGGCGTGCGCCACCATGCCCGGCTAATTTTTTCTATATATTTTTAGCTGTCCAATTAATTTCTTTCTATTTTTGGTAGAGACGGG